>JAPPVO010002876.1:0-36096 GCA_030407325.1 Camellia japonica
TTGTTGCTCCAAGGACTTGAACCTGGGCCAAAGAAGAACAATGCTCAACCTAAACCACTTGAACAGAGCTCCACTTGGTGTTGGTATTTCCTTCAAATATATATTTGAACTATATATTTTGGCTGCACAGGACCGTCCTCTACTTCTTGCTACGCGTGCGTCTTCTGGTTAAGAGTTGACTTTACGTGCAACACTTTGACCGACGCGTGTGGATCACCTAGAAGTCCGTTTTGGCCGTTCTTTTAGGGTTTGGACTCCTCTCGTCGAGACAGACCTTTTGATATATTCAGAAGTTGATTTTGACAATTTCGAATTTTTTAGTTTACAGAAAACAGAGTTGCGGATGCTCTGTTTTGGCACAACGATGCTCTGATACCAATTTGTTGTGCCTAGGAAGCAAAAAACAATCACACACAAATACACAAGTAAGAACACACAAAGATTTACGTGGTTCGGCAAATCGCATACGTCCATGGGCAGCGGACACTACTACAAAAACGGATAAAGATCACATTTTTTTGTGTGATGCATGTTATTTAATCACACCTTTTCAGTTTTATTAAAGTATGATCTTTGGGAGTGTGATTAAAAGGGGTCATTTTTAATCACACCTTTTAAATGTGATTAATAACATGAAGATCACACCTTTTAAGTGTGATTAAAAATATTTAAATCACATCTTTTAAGTGTGATTAAAAATATTTAGATCACATCTTTAAATTGTGATTAAAAATATTTAGATCACATTTTTTAAGTGTGATTAATAATATTTAGATCACATCTTTTAAGTGTGTGATAAAATATTTAGATCACATTTTTTAAGTGTGATTAATAACATTTACATCACATCTTTTAAGTGTGATTAATAACTAATAAAACCTGTGATAATAAACATTTAAAATTACAGATTTTAAGTGTGATTAATAATGAGATAGATCACACGCTTTATGCATTTCTCATCACAGTTAATGCGTGATAAAAAAAAAAAAAAAGATTCGACATATTTTAAGAATAATCAATATTATTTTTGTACGCACATTTAAAATATGTAATACATACTATATATTATACTTTGAATCACAACTACATATTGAATGTAATAATGTCATATATTTCATAAATGAAAATTAAATGTTCAAAAGTATATACAAAGGAATTAAATAAAAAGTTTTTAACTGTGCTTATATATATTAAAAAATGAAAAAAACTTGAAAAGATAAGTTCTTGAATTCTTTGACCATATTTTGCATCTTTCCAAAAAATTTCTAACCTAAAAAATGAAAACACTAATTAATTCAGAAACCGTTAGAAGCATATGAATAAACTAACTATTTGTAGAGACTGACACTGACTCTTCATCTCCTACACCAATAGAAAAAGAATAACCACTTGATTGTATTAGTATAAATGTTTGGATTACTATATAGATATGACATATACATGGAATCAATAAATCCAAAATGAAAATCTTAAGAGCCATGATTAAGACCGCCTCAAACTCTCCACCCCCACCACCCCCACACACACGTGGGGGTTGGTGATAGGAAAAAAAAAAAGACTAATCAAAGGCAAAGGGGGTCGTGGGGGTGACCCTCAAAGGGGGTCCGGATCTTTATTGAAATCTTAAATGCATGGCCAAAATCTTAAAACGAAAACAACCTCTCAACCAACAGCTAAACAAGAAGGATACAAGAATACTGTGCCTAGACTAAATCACAAATCACATGATGCAGCACTTCAACATCAATCCAATGTTAATTAACAAATCTCAGAGTCTCAAAAGAACTCTTACCAACTTCTTAAAGATCTGAGCCACAGGACTTCCGCCCAGAGACTCCTCAATGTGTTTGTCACTGAAACAAATAAAGATATCGGATATAATGTTAATGAACAATTTCCAAGCCAATAGCTTTAATTTGATTTACCTTAACACGAGTATTAAACTAAGATAATTTTCAAGTGTAAACTAACAAGAGACAATAATTGAAGAATGAGTAGAAGAAAACATAAAGAGGGGAAAAAAAAAAAGAAAAAAAAAAGAAAGAAGGTACCAGCTCTCTTTGGGAGGTTTCTCCATTTGCCTTCTCCATGAGCTTTAATATAAGCTGCAAGTATTCTATCTTCTAGAGCAGTCCATGCTCTTCTGATTTTATGTCATATTACAACTTCAATTTACTTTATACTATAGTTTAGGATGGTATAAGCTTTTTGCATATGGTTGGAACATATTTACCTATAAAGAATTTTGTTAAGTTACTTCTAATTGAAAAGCCAACTCAACCAACTCAAGAGCAACACAGCAGCAGCAGTTTGTAGTGATTATATCTTTATCTGTCAACAAGCTTTTTTACCTGGTTTTCACCCATGAGACATTTAGATATTTAACACAAGAAATCACAATGAGAGTGCACTTCAACAATTAAAAGAACAAAGAATTAGTAAAGCTCCCGCAACTGGAGCCCTTAAAGCACATCAAGAAAAAAAAAATTACATTCAAGACACTGAAAAAGAAGAAGATACTAAAAAATATACTCAGCCCTCAATTTAATCCGACTGGAATGTAAAATATACCCATGTGAGAGATTTGATAGAATATTGGTAGAATATTTGAGGTCCCTAGCATAACTCATGTTCAAAATCTCAATTTCAAAAGCTAATTTTTTTAATAAAAAAAAAAAGAAAAAAACACAAACACACACACACCACACACATATTTACAATTGGCGCATTGTTACTATTTGAAGCAGTTCTTAGCATTCAATCAACTCCTATCATGTTAGCACTTCCCTCTAAAACCACTAAAATAGTTTCACTAAGCAAAACAAACTGCAAATAGAGAATATCATTTGCCATTGACTACTACTCAATGAACTTATGCTATTTTTCCTGAACCTGGAATGTGAAAGGAAAGTTCTCTCACACAAATAGCACCAAAAAATGGCATGAGATAAAAGAACATGCAGCAAATAGTGTACTGTATTAGATATCATAAAATGACAAGCTTTTTGAAAAGAATAACAGTTATTAGACAGCTATCCTAATATGCAATAAAGTTGAATATTATAATTTCTCCTTACCATTCTCCCAGCAGTCGCAGAATTTAACTGAAGATTTTCTTCATTGATCATGATGGTCAATGGCTTTGTCATCTTCAATCTCTTGAGCATATACTTCATTGCACAGAGAAACTACAAGAACAATAAGTGTGATTAGAAGAGATATTCCACATGACAAAGTATTTTTTCTTATTCACCGAAAAATCTATAGAGATTACATAGATAGCTATAAAAAAACTGTAGGAACATGAGAAACATCAAAAGCCTTGCAAAATAATACTTTACAAATGTTGTTCTGGTGTTTTTTTATTTTTTTTATTTTATGCCCAGACACATACTATGACAAATAGTAAAAAGCAAATCATAGACATACTATGCAATAAATTCAAAATTTTGTTGCAATTTCTTTTTTAAAAATATGAATTTTTGAACATTTTTTTATTCGTTTCTACTACACAAAAATTCAAAACTTTTTTTTACTTTCAGCTTTTTCATTGTAAAAATAGAGACCAACCACACATAAGTTTCTTGGAAACATCAAGAGTTCTCTTCCTGTATCCTGAAAATCCAAAAGATCAGTTTTTTTTATTTTATTTTTTTTCACACCAAAAAACTACAACCATGTGGAAATTTTGAAATCAAGAAATGCCCATTGAAAGCAAAGTTTGTATAAACTTAAACACATGAAGTTGAAAAGGAGAAACTAGAGTCCAAACTTCAAGTAATTGACAAAAACAAATAGAAGTAGCAACACATAGTTTTAATGAATCTTGTATCTAAAACCAGATATCCAAATTCAGATATGACAGAGTGACAGTCTTTCACTAGAAAACTTCATAAAAATTGAACAGTAGTTTATATATTTTCAAACTGTGACTATTAAGCTTCTAATTTATCCATGCATTTTATTTATATTTGTTTAAAAAATCCCAAGTAATTACAATATATTTTAAACTATGACTATTACAATATTTTCAGTGCATTTTATAGAAACTTGTTTAAAAATCTCAAGTCTATTGTCATATGACTATGATACATAAAAACCAAAGATTAATATGCGATATCTCACTATAGATGAAAAACTTGACACAAATTGTACCACAACCATAAAAACTAATCTAAAATATAAAAATATGGCCTTTATTGACACCACCAAGAGATCTTATCTAAAAGTTTTTCATGTAATTACTAAGATACATCACTTTCATGTAATTACTACGATACATCACTTACACATTCATGAAAATTTTTAAAAAGAGTTTGGTTATTAATGATGTAAAAGTTTACCATGGATGATTTTATAATTATTTTTAGAAATTACAATGAATTGGGGAAAAAATTTAGAAGAAGAGGAAGAAGCAGATGACCTTGGAAGCATTCAACCTGACTCAACTCCAGCGAGAAGCTACGGTCTCTGGTTTGGAGAAATTGAAGAATGTAATCGTACTGTGATTCAACCGAGCATAATCGATCGCTTGCCATCTTCAAAAGCATATATAAACAAAACATCTCTACTGTAATTGATTTGAGCTTAACATATATACATAATATTTAAAAAAAAATAAATCAAAACCCCCAACTAGAAATCGTTGAATTGAAATCCAAATAGTTTAATCAAATGCCCTAATTTAAGAAGGGAAGGGTTTCAAAAAAGAAAAGAAACAATCTCTAGGTTTAGAACCTTACCAAAATTGTAGGTCTTTCCCAAGCCAATGAGTTTCAAAAGGTTGTAAGGGAAATGAAGAGCACCGTCTATAGCGAAAATGTGGGTGTCTATTGAGGAGAGGATCCAAATTCAGGGAAGAGGAGGAGACACAAAGGTTGTGCTGGTGAGGTGTTTATTGTTCTGTGAGAGTGAGAGAGAGAGCGCGGAATCACAAAGAGAGAAGAAGAAAAGAAGAAACTGTGCGCGTGTGTGAGGGTGGGAACTCTCTAATGTGTTAAATGATCTCAGCCATTTATTTATTATTTGAAAGATCTGTGGACAATTCTAATCAATTATAAAGGATATATATTTTGGAGTGCTACAAATATTATATAATATATATATTTTATCCATACATTCTGTCTGAGAGATCATCCAGGTCTGCCGCTGAAAGTTGGTCGTAGAAGTCATCTCCGTCTCCCATGGCTGGTTCATTGTGCCATTGATCATCTTCTTTCATTACTGGTGATTCATGAGAGACACTATGTTGATAGTTGGGATACTGACTTTCATCGACGAATGTCTCTTTGCTGAAGGGGATCCTGGGATAGCTAAATTACAGTATATCTTTTGATTTCTATCTTCACAGACTAGTCGTCCATAATTCCCATTATATGCTAATAGAGGATTGTTGGCAAACTTCCTCCATTTATTGAGCTGGTCTCTGAGTAGAAATCTTCTGCATGGCCAGGGTCTCCTATTGAGAAGTCCTAGGTATCCTGGAAATGTCGAGGTTCCTCTGAGATACATTTTATGTTTAGCTGGATTACACCATATTCCCTTCCATTCTGGTAATCTGCTATCAATTATTGCTTCTACATATGGGTGATGTTCTTCCATTACGCAAAGTACTCCATGAGCTAGTTTATTTCCAAAGCTATCTGTCTGATCTGGGTCTGAAAAAATCATTCTGGAGACGAAGCCATAGTCTAACAATTTTGAGGCTGTTAGATAACGCGTTTCGCCCCTAATTTCTATCTCCAATGGCTCGAACATTGCTAAATTTATCTGGCAAAGGCAGATGCTGAAATCTAAATTACACTGGCATCGACCAAATTGTTCTGACCTCTTCTTACATCTTTCTTCTTCTAAGCAGGGCTGCTCTTCGTCTTCGTAGGCATAAGTCCATTGATATGCTATACCAGGGCATTCGATTCCTGCTATGGAGAGGTCTTGAAGAAATTGCTGAATAGTGACTAGCTCGCTATTTCTACTATCTACGGCTAAGGTGTATATATAGGGTTTTAGGTCTTCTATTACTTGGCTTTTCTCACAAAAAGATCGAATGATAGAATGCCTGAAGAAATACATTCTAGCACTCAATTGTTCAAATTCCTCACTGGTGAGTTGTCTGATTTCTTGGTCAGGAATGGGGGCAGTTATTTTTCCTGGAGCTAATTTTTTAAGCTGGATGGTTAGGGTTCGAATGGTGGCTCTCAATTGTTTTTCTTCGTCTCGGAGCTGGTTTAGCTCTTCACTGACTCTTTTGCCTTTATCCATAATTTTCTTGAAATTTCTGGTAAGGCCTTCACAATGTCTGCACATCTGGAGAGGATTTTGTGAATCTATCTGAGGGTTAGAACTACTGCTTCCAGAGCTACTGCTTCCAATTATCTGGCTAACTGGAACTCCACTAGTAGCAAGAATAGTTGTCCCCATCTTGCTCAATGTGTCCAGGTAATCTTTAGCTATCTGGCTGATAAAGTAACTGGTTCCTATCTGTCTTCGGGCATATGTACTGGCTGACTCGAAATCATAAAATCCTTTATACTGAGGTATGGGAAAATTCTTAACTAAGGGTTCTACTTCTATCCAGTCATGGTAAATACCGGGCTTGGTTCCTTTAGCTACTACATAGAAAGAAAAACTTTTAGACAAAGGTTTATTTTGAATTTTTGAGAAATATATACTAAGAGAGTTTAGGGCTGAAAGACGTTTAGCTGGGTGGCTATGGCTATTCCAAAGGTTATCTAGGAGACATTGTTGAACTGGGTCTAACTCAATTCCTGTTAAAGGTCTGAACTTGTTTCTGCCTTCATGAATGGGAAGAGAAAATCCCCAAAGTTCATGGTTTTGCTGTTCTCCATTATCTGCACAATTATCTTCTTTTTCTAAATAAATTTTCCTACTTAACCAATCTGTTAACCTATTATCACTTCCTTTAATATGTTCAAACTCTACTTTATATCCTTGTCCTACTATACAGTCTAAAAATTTTGCCCATCTTCTAGTACTTAATTTGCGCTCGTTAAGTTTGTTATGAAATCTAACTATAGCTTCACAATCTGTTCTAATTGTAAAAGGTTTGTGCAAAAATAATCTAAATTTATTTATTGCATATACTACTCCTAATATTTCAAAATCTAGGCTGGTCATGGTCGTGTCTTTTTCTTTAAATTTTCCAGAACTATATCTACAAATGCGTTCTTTATTTTTGCTATCATACTTACTAGGTTTAGCTAATAATATTGTTCCCCATCCTAATTGACTTGCGTCTGTTTCTACGACTATGTATTCTGATTCTAAGGGGAGTTGTAGATCTGGTAAATTTTTACAAATGTCTTTAATTTTTCTAACTAGGGCTATATCTTGTTGATTAAAATATTTTTTTCCTGTGGGTGTGGTCTTGCTGTATAGAGGTCCTATTATTTTACTAAGGTTAGGAATATACATTCTTGCATAATTTAAAATTCCTAAAAAAGATTGAAGTTGTTTTGTATCTTCTAATTTATCTGGATAGTCTAAAATTTTTCTTAACTATGTGAGGTTGTAGCCTGATTTTTCCATCTCCTAACTCCATTCCTAAAAATTCTATGTGAGGTTTATTTAATACCATCTTTTTCTTACTAATTATTATTCCATTATTTATGAATTCTTCTAATGCTATGTATAAATGATCTATGTGACTATTTTTATCTGGACTGAATACTAATATGTCATCTATGTATACTAATATAAAACTATATTTATTAAATATACTATCCATTTTTCGCTCGAATATGGAAGTTGCATTTTTTAATCCAAAAGGCATAACTAGCCATTCATAATGTCCTTGTGGGCAACAAAAGGCCGTCCGTGGTATGCTTTCCTTTTCCATTTTTATCTGCCAAAATCCTGACTTGCAATCAAATTTACTAAATATTTTTTCTGTTTGTATTCTGTTTATGAGTTGATCTTTATCTGGTATATTGTATTTATCGTCTCTGTATTATCATTTAATCTCTTGTAATTTATAACCATTCTAGCTTTTCCTCTTTTTATCTCTGCATGATTTCTAACCATAAAAGCTGCGCTCCTATGCGGACTATTACTAGGTCTAATTACTCCTAAATCTAGTAATTTCTTAATTTGTGTTCTAAATTCTTCTATATCTGCTGGTGTATGATCTATTTGTGCTGATGTAATCCTATAATCTTTATTTTTTATATCTAAATGGCTAAAACTTTATTTCTTTCCCAATATTTCATGGGCTGTTCTCCTAAAATCTCTGTTGTTTCAGCTAATCTTATTATTTCATCTAAATCATTCTCTGTTCTTCTATATACTGGTTTTTTCTTTAATTTCCCTATTTTAGCAAAAATTAATTCTAGGTTAGCTATTTGTTGAAAATCTTCTAGGTTCCAATAGTCTCTTTTTCTTCAAAATCAAACTCCTCTAACTCATATTTTTCCATATCTAAATTTTCTAAAGAAGTATTTGCTATCTCCTTAGGTATGTACGTTTGGGCTAGCTCGGGAAAAATATTTCTACTAGGGAATAAAAAACTAGCGGGAACGGAATCTACTCCTATGGTACCACTACGCTTCGCACGCAATTCTGATGAATGTGCTATAGTGCTAAGGGCATATGCAGTGGTGTATGTACAATTCGCTTGAAGAAACTAATGTTGTGTTGGCTGATAAACATGCCGCCCTGTAAACTAAGTATGAAATTAAGTCCTAAGATGAAAGGATGATTCTGACGGGTATTTCCAATCCAAACTTGAGGTAAAGGGAACCATTCTATATGCTGATCTTGAGAACCTAGATGATGAAAACTAATCTGTGCGCCATTGATGCAATGTGTATATGTCTATTTAGTGCCATCGGCTATGCTGACTAAAGCTGGGGTTGTCAAAGCTGTGCTCCATCCTGGTGGAACTATGTATTGTTCAATATATGACTTACTAGCGCCGGTATCTATCATAGCATCTATACTAAGGGTTTTTTTCTATAAATTTAATTACATAGGAGATCTCAACTAAATTTGACTTGGGTATAACAGGATAATTAAATGGTAAATATGTATTATCTGATTTTTCTTGAGAGTATTGACAAAAGGGTTGAGAATCAACTAAGTTGACTATTTCTAAAGAATTCATATGTTCTTCAATTAGTTTATCTTTTAAAGGGTATTTATTGTGAAATATTTAGCTGCTGCTGTTTAAGCTGTCTATTTTCTAATTCTAAGCATTCTATGTCAAAACTAGTCTTAGTTTCTATCTTAAGCATCTATTGTTGATTATCTTATTTTCTATCTTATTGTATTTCTAGTATTCTCTGCTACTTGTATTTCTAATCTCTGCTTTCTATACTATGGTCCTCTCTGTTATTTCAATGTTATCTTATGTGTCATTGTAACACGTCCGCGGGGGACCTCGAATGCTACAGTTCGGACTCTTCTTTTGTGTCGCGGTTCTAAATCTGAACCAAAGAGTCCAATCCGGCAAATCGTTTGAGAAAACAGATTTTTTGAAAAGTAGTGCCAAACATGGACTGCTTTGCCAGATTACAGAGTCGCCACCTAAATATTTTTATTTTGGGAAATTTAGGAAACCCTGACTCGGCGCCGAAGGCCACTTGTCCGTCATCACCAAAGTGACTTGGCTCGGGAGCTTGGGTACGATCGGGGAAGGTCAGCTATGAGCACCCCCTTTCGCCCGGTCCGAAGACCGGCCTCTACTAACCGTGATATCCGTTTTTGAAAACTTTATGCATTCTTATTCCGGTTATTAACCTAGAATTACTATGTGATGCGCACAACACAAAAGTATAGACTAGATTGCCTAACTTGGAAATAAACATTGCATATCCGTTTTGTCTCGAAAAACTTGTTGTTTTTTTGCTACTCGCAAGTAGGCTAAAATACGGATTTCAATGAGTTGTTCCAACTCAGGCAATCCAACCTCCACCCACAGGCATTCAAACAGTTTATCTCATGTAAGCATTTAGCCGCATGGCAATCCTATTATCATGTTGAACATTCACACGCATGCGATATGCTAAAGCAATAAAAAACTTACATCGTACTCCGTGCCAAAACAGTAAACTAGTTAGCAAACATGCATGACCTAGTTCATGTTAAGTGGCTAATGTAACACATACAGGAGTGTAATCTAAACAGGCTCGGCTAACCCTAAACATGGCACATGAGATGAAACAACTATCACGTATTCAATTTGGAATTGAAATACAATGCAGTTTGCATGATGTGCCGAGCCCGATGCATGTAAACAAATGCATGAATGCACGCATGCATTGCATAAGGTATGCTAAAAATAAGTATGCCCTAATCTACCATCGAAAGCGGGTAAATAAAAGGGATAGAAAGAAATGGGGGTTGGAAGACATACACCCACTCACACACACTTATTACAATTCGCCCTCGCACGGAGGGACCAAAATAATAATACAGAACCGAATGACTAATTAACTACACAAGCTAATTAATTATTACAAATTCGCTGATTTAATTAAATAAATAACTAATCTAATTAAAGCAGTAAATGCCTCGGGGGGAGGGCTCAAATGCGGCGCGCGCCCGGGATTCCCTCGGAATCGCACTATCATGCAAGCGTGCCTCTGCTTTCCCTGCTATCTTCCTCAGAAAATTACCAAAGTCCCAGAAGTGCCTCTCAGGACACTGGGGAATACCACCGGCTGGGGCAGAGAACCACCGGCTGAAGGAGGAGGCCACCGGCACTGAATTCACTCATCGGCTGAAAATTCAATGCCGGTCGGCACTAAACAGTGCCGGTCGGCACAAAATGCTTGCAAAACCTGCAGACCACAGCAGCAGAGGACAACAAAATGCATGGCAATGTAATTCCAAGCATGTATGCACCAAACACAATCCTTATCATGTTTTGGACTCAAAGGAGGTTGTGCCTCGGTTCTCGGACCACCAATCACGCATTTCCATGCATGATGGCCCAAAGAACCAAGAGGGCAATTTTGATTTCAAATGCATGCAAAACACATAGGCACAAAAGGGGGACCAAACCTCTATCAAACTCACTTCAAGAGGCTTGGTATGCATGTCAATGTGGTGCAATCCTAAGCATGTTATCTAGGATGCAAGATGGACAATATGATGCATTTATGCAAGCATACAAACAAGCATATAATACAAGCATGCAATCCAATGGAAAAATGGACTTAGACATGAATTAGGCAACTCTAAAAGGCCTAAAATCAGTGGCCAAAGTGCCTAGGGAATGAGACCAAAACACACACACACATACACATGTAATGATCCAAACCTAAGGCACAAACAAGACAACATTCAAGCATGCTTAAAGAAGCCAAACATGGACTAGTAGCATGCATTAAAAGCTCTCAAATTCATGTCAAACATGATGCCAAATCATGCAATGAAGCATGCCAAACAAAGCATGCAAGTGACCTAGGCTTAAGGCAAGTCAATAGGGCATTAAACCACACTTAGCACAAAACACATATGGCATGCACTTAACAACCAAAACAGGTTCTTAGCATGTTAAAGCAAGGTCAAAGAGCTACTTAGATGGCATCTAAGAGTCATTAAACCAAAGGCATACATTGAAGCCAAAACATGGAGCACTTAACACACACTCTTGAAGCATTAAAGAGGCATGCAAGGCAATCAAATAAGCATGTATGAAGGACTGAAATGGCATGCTAGATGGTTCCAACCATCAAAAATGAAGCAAGCATGGTACACTACACATTCATACTCTTGAGGCCAACAAGCCAAATACAAAGGGGGCTACAAAATACATGCTAAGATTGGCCAAAATAGTTATGGACAGAGCTAAAGCATGACAAAGTAAGCCTACAAGCTTCACAAATCTAAGCCTAAAACATGTCAAAAGCTAAGGCATACCACCTAGACATGTTAAGGCATAAAGAGGCATTACAAGGCAACTATGCTAAGCATGCATAGGAGACCAAAACCAACCTATAGCAATGTCATGTTAGGGCATAATGAACATAAAATGCAACTAAGACATGCTCAAAAAACAAACAAACATGGTGCTCTCTCAAGAGGCAAAACATGCCCTTTTCAAGGACAACAAGGAGAGGGGATGGCCCTCTCCTTCCTAGGACTTTAAGGCACCATCTCCACCACTGAAATCCCTCAAGATTTCAGTGGTGAAGAGGCCCAAGCATGACAGTCCTGGATCTCCACAAAATAGCACAAAAAAGGGCCTCTTCAAGACCTAAAGGGGGGTCAAACTTCCCCAAACCTCCAAACACTCTTAATACACAATAAAGAGGGTCAAAAATCAGAACTTTTATGTGCCAAACACCAAGCTCAAAAACTGTTTTAAACTAAGTAAAAACAAGTTGCAAGAATGGGGTAAATAAAGTGAAGTTCTTACCCTTGTTGACTACCTTCACAAAGGTTGTTGTGCTTGGTCCCTTGAGCTCCAAACCAGTCAAAAAACTTCAAGAATAAGCTCTGATCTTTGAGCACACCAAGAAAAAGTGTAAGAGTAGGTGTTTATGTGCAAAAGTGTGAACTTGTGCACCTAGAACACAAAGGGAAAGAGAGAGATAGAGTATATATCTATTCTAACCCTAGGAAAACCAGAGCTCCAACTCTCTAACAATGTCTAACACTTAAAAAAATCTAACCTTTTGCCAAGAGGAGAAGCTCCTCTCTTATAGAACTTGTAAGACTTACAAGCTAAGCAAACAAGGGTTCATCCCTCCATACACGTGTATGGAGGGGAAGCCAGTGGCACACAGCTGTGAGAAAATATCTCACAAAGCAAGTGCACAGTGGTCGGCAGGGCAAAATGGTCATTTCGCCCAAAACAGTGCCGACCGGCACAAAAGAGTGCCGACCGGCACAAAATAGTGCCGGTGGGGACTCCAGCCAGCCGGTGGCCTCTAGCCACAGCCGGTGGTGTGTAGGGATGCCTCACAAGGCATTCCCTGCCCCTCTAGGGCAAAACACAAGTATTTGGTGCAAAACCAAAACACAAACGGTCGAGTTCGGAGGTCCTGAGGCAAGGCGCGCTGGCCGAGAACTCCGGGAACTCCAAACGACACAAACATGGATAATCACCGAGTGTCCAAGCGGTGACGTCCAAGTCTTGGGGACGGTCAAAAATGGGGGTGTCTACAGTCATGTTTAATTTTTCAAGACAGACTATACAATAGGTTATACTACATAATAAACACTGAGCTCTGTTATCTTTAGCTGGAAACCAATTACAATAACTGCATCTAGTGGTATCAAATCCTAGTCCTATTTGAAAATTATGCTGACATTCAGTATTTGCATTACATTCCATCATAAAGAAAATATCATGAGAACGAGTTGTTCCTATTTCTTGATTGAGTTGTCTTAAAAGATTATCTATATCTGTATCACTTTCTGAATCACGTCTGAACTTATGGCTTCTATTTGATATTCATAATCACTAACTATGCTATATACTTCTGAATCATCACTATTTATGTTGACTATATCATCTTCTAAGTCTTTCATAATATGTAGTCTTTCTATCTGTTTTTAGTATTAGGTCTTTGTCTTTTTGGGCAGGCTTTTGCAAAATGATTGAGTTCTCCACATATAAAACAATTACATTTTTACCATTGGGTTTTCTAACATATCTCTGTTTTCTTTTATCTCTTTCTTCTTTGGGTATTTGCTTATAATTTATTCTATTAAAAGTTCTACTCTTTCTAATGAATTTTTGTTTTTCCATGGTTTTTATATTTTTTCTTCCAATATTTTTCTTTTCTATATTTTCCATATTTTTTGTATTTTTTCCTATTATATTTATCTTCATATTGCTGAGGGGTATATATTATGCTACTACAAAAACCATAATTTTGTTTTTTCAAATCTTTTTGTATTTTAACCTCTACACATTTTTCTCTAAGTCTATGGAAGGTAAAAACTATCCTAGATCCTATTCCTAAGGTTTCTTTTATTTTTACTTCTCCTGAGGCTATTTGGGCTGGTAACTTTGCATAATAAATTGACCATTTATTTTCTATTTCTCTTCCTAGTTCTCCGGGTAATTTCTAAAATATTTATTTCTTATTTTCATCAAAACTTTTTCCAGTTCTGGCTGCTATGGCTAAATATTCTTTGCTAAAGGGTACAATATATTTCCAACTTTCTAATGTCATCTGATCTAATTCAGTTAATGCTATGCTTTGAGTGTAAGTATTTCGTCTAGAAGGGTCATATCCTATAAGTATTTCTTTTATATAAAACTAGTGAAATTCCATGGGTTATCTCCTAGTTCTTTAAGTTGTCTAATTATCTCCTCATATTTTCCTTTAAATGTTAAGTATATATTAAAAGCCGAATCTCCTAAAAGTGTCTCCATATATTCCCACATATCGGTTGTTTCATAGGGATTACTTATCCATGCCTTTACCGCATCTTTTCCCATCTTTCTATTACTTCTTGCCATATCTGAGGGTCGAATCTAGCTAGGTCTAAAAGGGTTCCCTGGTTATTAGCTGGCTGTAATTGTATACTCATATCTGGTTGTTTACGCTTTCCATGAAATCTATAACTTTTATTCGGGTCTGCATTACTGCGTCCTGAACTTGCTAATGGCCTTCTTCCTTCTACTGTATACTGTATTGGTTCTATGGGATCTTCTACAACTGGTTGTTGGTTACTAGTTCTGGAGCTCTCTGTATTCATGTAAAAAGTATCTTCTGAATTGGGTTGTTCTGGTATTCTAAATATTTTGCTAGGATGTATTCTGTCTTCTATGATATCGTCTACATATTCAGTATGAAATTCTTGGTCTAAAAATGATACTGCTTCATCATGGGTATCTCCTCTAGTTAAGTATTCATAATATCTAGCATCTAATATTTTATTCATATCAGTTAGGGTGAAATTTTCTAAGTCTATCTCATCAATATTATATATTTTATTTTATGATATTGTCTTTTCTGCTGTCATTACATAAAGCTGATTTATTTCACTACGATTATCTTGATTTTCTTCCCTATCTATGCTACTGAATTCATCATCTTCCGATTTTTCTGGTGCTACATAAGTATATTGAATAAATCTTACCGCATAATTTCCATCTGCTGCTTGATATAATAAATTGTCTTGAGGGGCTAATTTTTTTTGTCCTAAAAAGTCTCCTAATTTCTAATATAATGCTGCATTATCTTCAGAATTAAATTTTTTAGCTGGTAGTGCCTTTATTCCTTTGCGCCTAATAACTTGACTATCTGATCATTCGTGAGTCTATAGTGAGTATTACTTTCTGAGACTGCTAAGCCTAAAAATCCTGTGCAGACTAATAAATTCTTTTCTCCTTTTTCATTTTGTATCCTCTACTTTTTATTCCTATTTTATCTTTTATGAAAGGTTGAGGTTGGTTGTAAGAAGTCTGGTGTAAAATAAACTATCTCTCCTTTTGAATTCATATCTAATTCATAGTTGCCTAAAATGCTTTGTCCTACATCATTAAATCTATCATCATAAAGACATACAAAAACTTTAGTTCCTAAATTCTCTCTAGTTAAAGCTTTAATTCCTACCACAACTAATCCTAGTGGGTCATTTTAAGGTGTTCATTTACTGCATATTTATAGCTCTCTGTCTATTAAGTTTAGCTCTATTTTTTCATCTCATGAGTTACACTAATCATTTGTTCACTATAGTGTTTAAATAGATATTGTTTTTTATGAATCTTTCCTAACTTATATATATATTTTGCTAGAATTAATTCTAACTTTTCTTTTTTAAATTTATCTATCTGTTGTTCTACATCTATAAATTCTTCCATTTTAACATCTTCATCTTCATTACGCTTTTTGCTACTACTTCCTTTATTAGTTGTTTAAACATTTTATTTTCTGTAAGTTCTACAAACGGATTTCTTTGGTAATTTAAACTTTTCAAAATATCTAGCTATGTCTTCTTCGTTTACCTGAGATTGAGGTTTATTTACTTGTCCTTCTATTTCTTTTCCTTTTTGAAGTATTATTTTTCTAGAGAAGCTAAATGATTTTCTAAACTGTGTAGTTGTTCTGATAAATATTCAAATTTTTCACACACCTAATTAGAAATATAATTTCTATATTGTTTTGTCTTACTGATATTTTATCTGACTGATTTATTCCTTGATAGCTACTGATTCCTTTTGGGTTATTATGAAAATCTTCTGCTGTTTTAAAATAGTCTGATAATCTCTATTAGCTTTTTTATCACTACTCATAAACTAAGATCTTATTAGTTGTTCTAAAATTTCTAACTTCTGTTTTAAATTTTCTTGAATTTGTTGACTTGTTCTATTTGTTTAGCTATTTGATTTATTTGGCTATGAACTTCTTCAATTAGTTGCTTAAATTCTAATTCTATTTGTTTTGAGCTGCTAGTATTTATAGCTGAAATTAAAGTTTCTAATTCGAGCTTAGTGGGAAATCTTTCTAAATTTAAATCTGTTCGTTTTTGTAAAATTGAACTACACTGGTCTTGGATATAATCTAATTTTTTATCTTGATCTTTAATTATACTACGATTATTACGGAGATGATCTATAGATGAAATAAAAAGATTACTAATTCTATCTATGTCCTTTTTAATATTTTCTGCAAAACTAATCTGATAATCTATGATACTATTTAACTGAGGATTATTTTCACTATGAAGCTGATGTGTAAAAGTATCTTCAAAATTACAACGAAATTTATTTTTATTTATACTAAGACGATGATTATGGCTGCTGAGTTCTAAATCTAGATACTCTACTTTTTTCATACACAAAATTAAGTCCTACTTTAAAATTATTAAAAGCTACTATAACATGAAATTTATAACTAAAATGTCTAAAAATAAATACTACTCTATTACCATAAGCAAAATGCATAAACTAACTAAAAATGTCCTAAAACCGAACACTGCTCTGATACCAAATTTTTTTGGGGGAGAGTTAGTGGTCTACCACTATTTTGAAATTGGGCTGAGAATTATCTAATTAATTCTACAGTTATGCTAATAGATCTTCAAGCTGTTGTATGGCTAGCTTTAGGACTTCTTGTCTTACAGTTATTTGTCTATTTATTTGAGAAACTTTTAAACTATAATTTTCTAGAGATCTACCAGAAGCTAATGATAAAAGAAACTGATATCTTAATTTTTGATCTTCTAATTCTTGTATAAGTTCAGTACTGATTTTGATTTTAATCCTAAGTTCTTCTTCTAAAGGCATACAATTTTGATTTTTTAAATTCTTTTATGAACAATATTTCCTTAATGTTTCAACTCGGGTTGCTCTTCTTGTATTCTAAAATTCTTTTCTATGGCAAAACTATTTTTAGGCAATGTTTGTTTTCATTATATGTACTCCCACCTTGAAGCTAAGCCTCGTTTAACATAGTATATTTTTATTTTCTAATTTTTACCTTTCTCTTTCTGCCTACAATTTGCCCTCCAATGCCTAACCACGGCTCACACGGGCTCTTCAGCTAAGGTCACTCAGTAATAAATTAGAAAACAGCAGATACCACGAAGGTGCAAAGCATGTAATATTAATGAGCAAACAAGCATTCCATAAACTTAGTTTTTCCAAAAAGAAAATAAATTTTTAGAATAGAAGAGTTACCCTTTTGAAATATTTAAGGAAAAAGAGAAACTACTCACACTTCATATTAATAAGAAATATACTTACAAAGATTATATTACAGACTCTGAAAGACTTAGTACACTTAGAGGTTTTTTGAGAGGGGTTGGAATTTTACAATGCAGAGTGAGGGGGTATTTTTCATTCTGCTTCTTTCGTTGGCATGAATGCCAATTTATACACATGGTTGATACATACAAGCCAAAAAGAAATATCTCTACGTCAAAAGTTTTTGATTTAAAAGTCCAAAGGCTACTAAGCCTAAGCCATAGACTTTTCTAGACTTTACATGATTTTCTATGGATTTTGACTACTCAAATATCACTATTCTAGATATAGATAAAATTTTATCATAAAAGATTAGGATAATGATATCGGGTACTGCTTTGGGCCCCATCGCATATCATTCAATCCTCATTTTTTGATAAAATTTTGACACTATAATTGATTACAGGACACGTGTAAGGATTCTCGCAGCTTTTCTTTAATGGAGCAGGGTGGGGGTCATCTGCTCTATTAAAGTAGTGAGTGAAGGAAAATCCTTATTACGACAAAAACAAATAATTATAGACACAAAAATCTACATAATATTTTGGCGCGCATTTCTCTGATATCTGAAGGGAAGCCTTATCTTCTACGGATTTTGTCTTCTTCTACCAATTAGTGATGTTGACGCTTCGAGGCTGATTCTTCAAAGCGGATTATGTGTGGAAGATTTGCAAAAGTTGAAGAGTCAACAATCTTGGAACTATTACAATATCTCAATTATAAAGGATATATATTTTCTTTTGATTAGAAGTAGTCAAAGAGTTAAATGTATTTTGAAATTTTTTTTTTTATTATGTTTTGGTGTTGGGGCTTTTTTTTTTTTTTTTAAAAAAAAAAAATTGGGAATTGTATATTTTATATAAAAATCAAATTGGAATATTTTATACAAACACACCTATATATAATCACACTTATTTAAAAAGTGTGATTAAAAAGTAGTAATGTATATATAATCACATTTTAATTAGAAGGTATTATAAAAAATATATAAATAATCACACTTTAATTAGAATGTGTGATTAAAAAATATATATATAATCACACTCATTTAAAAAGTGTGATTAAAAAGTAGTGTATATATAATCACACTTTAATTAGAAGGTGTGATTAAAAAATATATAAATAATCACACTTTAATTAGAATGTGTGATTAAAAATATATAAATAATCACACTTTAATTAGAATGTATGATTAAAATATATATATATATATATATATATAATCACACTTATAAAAAGTGTGATTAAAAAGTAGTAGTGTATATATAATCACACTTTAATTAGAAGGTGTGATAAAAAATATATAAATAATCACACTTTAATTAGAATGTATGATTAAAAATTATATATATAATCACACTTATTTAAAAAGTGTGATTAAAAAGTAGTAGTGTATATATAATCATACTTTAATTAGAAGGTGTGATTAAAATATATATATATATATATAATCACCCTTAATTGAAAAGTGACATAAAAAATAAATATTATCACATTTTGTAACAATCCAGATTTTTAATTATTTTGTAGAATTTATACTAATATTATTTAATCACAGTTAGGAAAATATATAATTTATTATATATTATTATGTGTAATTTTGTAAAACAATATAATTATTAAAAGTTTAGGAGTCGAAAGAGAGGGAGAGAGAAGGAAAGAAAAATAATGGAAGTCGAAAGAGTCTTTGATAGTGGAAAGAAAGAGTAAGGTATTAAAGTTAAGGTGAGTTATATTATACCTTGAGGCACCATAATATATTTTACGTATGTTTTGACTTACCATATATATTTTATACAAGTTATGTTTTATAAATTATTATAAGTTATATTACTATTTCAGTTACGTGATTTAATTTCTGAACCCTATTTTTTAAAGTGAAACCCATGTATATGTTTGTTTATATTTTAAAGAATATTTGACTATGACCTTATAAACAATTATGTTTTGTAAGTACCACCACGGGAATCCCACACCTTGGAAGACTTAAATAACCATTGGCCTCTGTTTGACCACTTTGTGGTCCTCTGTTTGTCATGGATCCATTGACCTCTGTTCTATGCGGAGCAAAGTGCTCTGCGGAGCTAAGTGCTACACTATTGTGGGAGCCACCTTTAGAATCCGTACAAGCCATCTCTTGAATCCGTACCTCTGTTCTGACTGTCACTTCTGTGATCTCTATTCTGTTCTGTTCAGTACCGTGGTTATGATTATTTATTTACATAATTTATGTATTCCAGTTTCTGTCACTTAAATGATTTTTTTACCAATGATTTATTTACCAAACTGAGTTATGTAAATATTTTGGCCTAATTAACTATCCATGGTTATTTCGTGTCTCTTATACTCTTGGTATAATATTTCTCACTCTGTCATATGCTTATAATTGTTTACCAATTTTCAGGAAACAATGCAATTCAGAAATGGCTTTTGAAAGTCTTAGACGCGAGGTTGCGGAATAGACACACACAACACTTTTTTGATATTTTTTTTATATGTAAATATCGACATTTTTGGTCAATACATTTTGTAATAAAAATAAAAGCTCCGATGATTATTTTGGTACCCTCATTTAAATATTACTTCCGCTCGCGTTTATTAATTTGTTTATGAATTGGCCGAAGGTAACTTCAGTTACTGGCCATCACGATGCTTAACCCTTGGGTACGGGGAGCGGGTCGTGACACATTTAATCAAATTAAGTGTGATTAAAATATCAATCTAATTTTTTTTATCACACTTCCAATAAAAGTGAGATATTTTTTTTGTCAAAGTGTGATCTTTAACTATTTTTGTAGTAGTGGGATTTCACTATATTTGGAACAAAGAATTACAAACTCTATAATTCTCTCTCTGTATTCTCTCTTCAACTCACCACTTTGACCCTCTCCCATTCACTAACCATTTATAGACGAGATGGAGGGTCAAACTCTTCAACAAGCCAACCACCAATTAGCATTTATGGCAGCCATTGTTGAAAATCTGAGCCAATCTTCAACATAAGATTCATAAGATCATCATTTACAAAGAAAATTAATACAGAAAGCCAGCTGCAATGGTGGGTGGTAGCAGCTGGGATGCAAAGCTTTTGCGTGCAACCGTGCGTTGGTTTCGCTATAACATAGTCTTTTGCAAGGCAGTTGCATTCATGACAGGTAAGTAATAATCTTCTATATTTGAACTAATTGTATTTGTCTAGTTAGTTAGCCTCCAGAGATTGATCAAAGGACTTTGCTTTTTCTAGAGAACTTTTCTTTTTTATATATTTCAATTTTGTGCTAATCAATTCCAAACCTTAGCTCTATTTTTCAGCCACAGCTTAGTCGACAAGGGAGTGGTCGGAATATTGGTATCATACCTGGAAGACAACTGGAAGGAGGTAAATCTTGGGAAAGTTGCATTAGTAATAAACGTCCAAGACGGGTTATCAGCTTTGATGATGATTGTATTAGCCCATATTTCAGATACCTGCACAGGTCGTTTTATGATGGTTGTGTATTCTACTGTTGCCTATGTTATTGTAAGTACTATTCAGTGCTATTTTGATTTAGTAATTTTCTTCTTTTTTCCTCTTAATTGCAAGTTCTAGTTTTTTGTTTTTTATTTTTTATTTGGGACTTGGGGTTTTAGTGACTTGATCAGAATCTTTATGAATATTCATTATTATCTAATTAATTTTTTCAAGGATAAACTATCAATAGGTCTTAATAGTTATACTTAATTCCCATCAAATACTATTAAAAATAAGTTCTAGTAAAATCGTTATTAAAAATAAATTTTTTACGATGATTTTTTGTATTTATCGCTAAAAATTGACAATTAGTAACTTTCTTGTCACAATTTTTATAAATTGTTGCTAAAAATTATAATTAGTGATTTTTTTGTGACAAATTTTTCAAACTGTCGCTGAAAGTTGAAAATTAGTGACATTTTTTTTGTTATGAATTTGTTAAGCTATTGTTAAAACTTATAATTCGTGATAAAAACATTTTGAAATTGTCCCTGAAAATTAACAATTAGTGACTTTTTTAATAGTGTTTGATGAAAAACACTATTAATTTTTACAAGATTTATTCGACAATAAATTCACCTATTAGACCCTACATGTAAGTTCCACTTTTTTCAAATAGGGCAACTATTCGTAATGTTTAAGAAGTGCTATTTATTATAAGATGTCTTAATCTTATATTTACTGTAAATTCAGCCTTCTATGAAGGTGGAAAATTGATGACTTATCTTTATACAGGGATTCGGGGTACTATTCCTCTCTGCCATGATCAATTCTGCTAATAATGTAGTCCTCTTTTTCTTCTTGGCCATGGTACCCATAGCTGCGGGCAGAGCAGCTCGAGACACTATTCTCCCTGAATTTTTAGGTGACCAAATAGGCCACCAAGATGAGCCAAATCAAGACAAGGAACAAGTTCAAGCCCGTGTAAATTTTTGGGTTCGCTTGAACAAGGTTTTGGGTGCCATTGTGGCTTTGATTGTGTTTAGGTCCCCACCATGGAAAAAGTCCTTTGAAATCTCAGCAGCTGCAATGATTATTTCTGGGTTCTTGTTTTTATGTGGTTATCGATCTTACGACTGCAAAGGACCAACTGGGAGCCCCATGACAGATGTATATTTTGTCACTAAGGCTGCTATTCGGAAACGAAATCTAGACTACCCTGCTACTCCAAATGACTTCTACCATAATGACAAGGGTGAATTAAAACTTTCGCCTCATGTTGAACCACTCAGGTGCTCTTCCTTCTCTCTCTCTCTCTCTCTCTCTCTCTTACCATTTCTGTTTTGAAACATCTTTGTTTATGTTTACAAACATTCGGAAATCTAGAAACCAAACTTGTTTGTAGCGTCTATTTTTGTTTTAAAAATGGAAACTAGTATATTCATATATAATTTTCTAAATTCTAGAAAAAAGATGATTTCCGATGTTTTGTAATCAATTTTTCATTCCTTCTCCCCACCTCCGTCTAGTCTTTCCACCTCTAGCTATCAAAAACAATCACCATTATGTATTACCAATACATTAATGTAACGCATGAAAAATAATGAGGCTACTAAGCCAATACATTGGTGAGCTATTCAAAATTAGTTACCCATATTATTGAGTACAAAATTTGTAATTTCTTTTCTATCGCGCTTCCTAAATGTAGGTGGTTAGACAAAGCTGCCATTGAAAAAACATCCAACTCCTCCATGAGTAGTCCAGAAGAACAAGAAAGGAGAGGAATGCTCTGTCCAGCGGCACAAGTGACAAAAGTGAAGCTTCTTTTAACAATGGTACCTATGTGGATTACTTTTTTCAACTACTGTCTTGTGGTTGCAACAGGAAGTACTTTCTTTCTCCTACAAACTAGTAATATGGATGGTGACGTCAATCTTACGTATTTTTATATAACCCGTTCGTTGTCAAGTTTCATAGCCTCGTTTCTGTATGAACTACTAGTCCTGAGGCAGCGGACTGAAACATGGCAAAAGCACGCTAGGAAAGTGAGGATTGGAGTTGGAATTTTTTGCTCTTTTCTATCCTGCGTTGTTGCTCGATTTGTTGAAATTCACAGGTTGAAGCTGTACAAGGACAATAATGGGGAAGAAACTATTCCCATGAGTGTCTTTTGGTTAACTCCACAGTTCTGCCTTTTGGGATTCATGGAAGGACTTTGTGAAGATGGGCTTGTGGATTTCTATGATCAACAAGTACCTGAATCCATGAAGGCCTACGGGCCACCATTTAATCAGTGGGTATTGGGAATGGGGAATTTTGTAAGCATATTATGGATTTCAACATTCAAACTGTGGTTTGGTGACGACATAAATGGCAGTCGATTGGACAACTACTATGCAATTCTAGCCATAGTAAGTATTGGGAACCTATTTGTCTACCGCTTTGTCTCCAATATGCCAATCTACAATATTGATCAAGTTGCAGAGAAGGATGTGCAGTTGCTGGAAATCTTGGCAGACGGCGACAAAAATCCTGTATCCAAGTCCATTCCTCCGAGCCACCCTTCGATTACAACTTCTGTGGAGAATTCACCCCATGTGTGGTCAACAATGGCAACAAGGGTTGGCCACCAACCACCATGCTCACCAACCAAGGTTGGCCACCAACCCAAAGGGTCAAAGAAGGAGGCTGTCACACCCACCTACCAAGGCTTTCCCTCCCCTATAAATGGAGGTGGAGAGGAGAGGCAAAATGAGAGAGAGCAAGAGAACCGTGAGAGAGAAAACCAAAGAGGGTGAGAGATGTGAGGCGGAAAGACCGTCTCCCTCGGTGTGAGCGAGGGAGACGGGTGAGTGGCTGAGTGAGGAGAGTGTGAGCTCCTCCTCTATTGTAATCTTTCTGTAATCTTCCCATTGGTATAGTGAAAACCGGTTACTCTCCCGTGGACGTAGGCATTGAGGCCGAACCACGTTAAATATTGTGTCTCCTTGTGCATGGGTGTGTTTTTCTGCTTGCATTGATTTCTATAAGGTCTTGGGCGGGATCCCAGATCCCAACAAGTGGTATCAGAGCCAAGTCGGCGGCGTTTCGGAACAAAAACAGTGAGTTCCTCGAAACTGCCCAGAAATCGGATTGCTCGAAAACAGGTTTTCAGCATACCAGGAGCAAGGACTCGAAGAGAGGAGTCCAGAAATACAAAGAACACATCAAACGGAGGCCGCACGCGCTCTCACGCGCCCCTAGAAGGTGGCGCGTGAATTCCAGTCACTGCACGCGCTCCACGCGCCGAAGAAGATTACCGGCGCGTCTGGTTACGCGCTGGCACGCGCTCCACGCGCGGCGCAGAGAGGAAGACGACTGAGGGGAAGCGCGTGTCATCCACGCGCCAGACACGCGCGCCATGTCAGCGCCACGTGTCACCACGTCAGCAAGGGAGGTCCAGTGGGTGCCACGTCATCAGCCACGTCATCATGCCACGTCATCGCCACGTGGCGTCGCCACGTCATCGCCACGTCAGCAGGAACTGCCACGTGTCTGCCAAGCCATCAGACACGTGGCTGCCACGTCAGCAGAGGTGCTGACCAGTCAACCAGAGGCAGGGAGCGATCCAGTGTTACGCGGCAATGGTGCAACCGCAGGGAAGGATCCAGTGCTTCGCGGCAATGGTGTAGCCGCAGATCTGAGGCGTACAAAATGTTTTGGCTAGATGGAAGCCATTTGGAGTCCGTTTTTGGCGATCCAATAGTGGTTTTGGACTATTTGGAGTATTCCGGACACATCCGTACGGTCAGATTTTGGAGACGGAGTTTCTGTAAAAAGAAGGCAGATTAAAGGGACGGACGGCATCAGGTGCAGTGGACGGAATATTCTGTTGGTACACGGAATATTCCCTGAACTTCTGAAAATTGCAATTTGGCCCAGAATTTTCAGAAAATTGTGGTGTGGCCCAACTTTCGGGGAAATTTTTCAGTGAGGTCCCCGGAAGTGCAGCGAATGTTGGTCCTAGCTAATCGGACCGCTCCGGACGCAACCGCGAGGTCAGAATAGTGAAATTCTGAACGGTTTGGAAAGATTGTCAAAACATGGGGGTTTGTCATCTTCAATACTCGAAGGAAGGTTGCCGGATATTGTGGAACGCTGCGGATTCACTGAAGATGTTGGAATAGGCAGATTCTGACCAGATTGGACAACCAGGTACAACTCGAGATAGATCATTGAAGACCAGAGGAGATCAGGCTTGATCAAATGGCAGATCGAGGGAGATCAGGATTGGTCAGAGGCGATCAGAGGATTGCAGACATGATTATCTCAAGATCAACAATGTCTAGGAAAGTTCTGTCAAAAAGACACTGTCTAAGGAGACTGGTTCTTAAGTGGGACCGAGTGTGACCCCACCAGTCTTTCCTGGGAACTTTCCTGGTTGTTGAAGTGTTCGGAGGATCTGGTTCAATCAGAAGAGAAGACCATTCATCGACGGATAGATGATTTGGCAACCAGTACAGGCTCAGGAAAATGTTGTGGCTGTTGGAGCTACTGTATACGAGGAAGTACTGAGGGTATGTGGACGTGTAGAACAATAGTTGCAGAGGAGCATACTAAGCGCAGGAGCACAAATGCAGACGTGCAGCAGTGCAAGGGTACGCTAGAGTGTCGTACAGAGGCGCGAGAAGAGTATGTAGCAGCGGATTGTTGAAAGTTCACAGGAACTTCCAGACAGAGAAAGTAAGACAGATAAGACGCAAGGTGCGCGCCAAGGAGTGGCAAATCTTTTTCTCTATGGTGGTTTCTTGAGTTCCATGGCAGTAGAGGATAGAGTTGATGCGGATCTCTCAGGCGAGCTCGACGCAGAGAGACCAGAAGCCATGGGTACGGGCACTATGCAAGAAATGGCATAGCTGACGATGTTTTGACAGATGGAGCTACTGTCAACCATCAATCTACTGGACAACAAATCAGGGATTGCAAAGGCACAGACAACAAGCGTATGTGGAAACGCCAGGAGGTTGTTCAGAGGTGCAGAGGGCAAAGGCTGATAGTTCAGAGGAAAAGCTCCGAGCAAAGAAGACAGAGGACGTTGATGGGATACACAACGAGTTTTCTATTGCTCCAATGACTGGTCCTGTGAGATAAGGCATGACAGTCAAGGGCATCCGAGCAGGGGGTGCAGGACATCCAAGCAGGGGGTGTCAGATATCTTGGTTACGCAAGTTCAAGCATAGCGTCTCAGTGAAGGCATCCAAGACAGAAGCGTGGAAGAGATCTGTAGGAGATGGGAGCACAGGCTCTCTCCAAATCAGAGAGTGATGTGAGTTGAGTTGAGGATGTAGGATTCCCTCCTCCTCTTGTATCTCTGGTGTATTATCTCTAGCTTCAAGGGAGTGCAAGCATCTCAGTGAGGAGATGCAGACTATGCTGAAGACATCCGAGACAGGAAGCGTGGAAGAGATCTGTGGGAGATAGGAGCAGAGGCTCTCTCCAACTCAGAGAGTAGTGTGAGTTGAGGATGTAGGATTCCCTCCTCCTCTTGTATCTCTGGTGTATTATCTCTAGCTTCAGGGGGTACAGCGTCTCAGTGAAGAGATGAAGACTATGTTGAATTTTGGGCGTAACAAGATTAGCAGCAGCGTGTGCAGTGGATCACCTCACATGGGTTGAGGGGGTGATTTGTGGAGAATTCACCCCATGTGTGGTCAACAATGGCAACAAGGGTTGGCCACCAACCACCATGCTCACCAACCAAGGTTGGCCACCAACCCAAAGGGTCAAAGAAGGAGGCTGTCACACCCACCTACCAAGGCTTTCCCTCCCCTATAAATGGAGGTGGAGAGGAGAGGCAAAATGAGAGAGAGCAAGAGAACCGTGAGAGAGAAAACCAAAGAGGTGAGAGATGTGAGGCGGAAAGACCGTCTCCCTCGGTGTGAGCGAGGGAGACGGTGAGTGGCTGAGTGAGGAGAGTGTGAGCTCCTCCTCTATTGTAATCTTTCTGTAATCTTCCCATTGGTATAGTGAAAACCGGTTACTCTCCCGTGGACGTAGGCATTGAGGCCGAACCACGTTAAATATTGTGTCTCCTTGTGCATGGGTGTGTTTTTCTGCTTGCATTGATTTCTATAAGGTCTTGGGCGGGATCCCAGATCCCAACAACTTCAACCCAAAGAATTACAGCTTTTAGATCCTTTCCAGAGCATCAATCTCGCAACACTGGGATCGTGGTTCAAAACAAACTCAGGCATCAAAAGACAATGTGAAGTGTTCGCAGCGACGAAGCAAACTTCAAAACCACAAAACCGTGTTTTGTATATGTAATGTTATGAATGCATTTGTATAAGAACCAGGGTTCATACAATCAGTTCTAAATTTGTTTGAAAAAATGATTTTGATTTTTATTATTTTGGGAGTTATAATTTCATGCATGCAATGGTGATTAATAAGGTTTTTATTTTGCAATTAGTTATGGAGGAATAACATGTCATTCGTGACGGGACGAAACCAGGAGAAGATGGACCCGCTTCTGGTACTACCACAAAGTACCGACATATATATTTGTTTCCCATTTACATGTAAAAGAAGAACTTAGTTATGTTGAAATCATGACTTCCAAAATATTCATCATTTGGATTTGAACGGGATAGCCCTGATCACCATCTGATGGTAAACTTGCAAGTGCTGCGCTAATGAATGGTCCTACCCAGAATATCCACTGTACCAAAAGGTGAATTGACGCAAATATTAGTAATTAAATTCCACAAAAAATCTAATTTGAAGTAGATTGACGCAAATTAAAATGTTGAAAACTAAAATGACATAAATCAACGGTGTATTTAACCCAAAAAGCTTTACAGTTTGATGTGTCGAGCCAATGCATAACAAGATGGAGGCTTACATGATCATCCTAAGCTTTGTCCCTGTTGAAAACAATGGCTGCACCAAGACTCATAGCAGGATTAACACCTGTCCCTGTAATTGGGATCGTTGCCAGGTGTACCAAGAAGACGGTGAACCCAATTGGCAGTGGTGCTAAAATCTGACAATCCGAATTCAGTAATCAAAGCTAGGAGTGTGCGCGGTACGGTTTGAGGGTAAAATTATAAACAAAACCGTGAATGGCAGATTAACAAATAACTGAACCACGGTTTGAACAGTTTATGCAGTTTCAATTTTCTAGTTGATGAAGAATAATCTTAAATAATTATCAAGCATTTGTATAATATATAATACTAATTTGTATAATATTTTCACATGTATAACACTAACTAATTTCATATAATAATTTTCATATATATACTAATTTACAATAAATTTCACATCTTAGATTTCGCTCACACTAATTTTAATTAGATATTTCATTAAAATTTAAAAAAAGAAAAAAAAAACTTATGTATTAACTATAGCGGGGCGGGGAGGTTTCAAAAGCAGATTATAAATTTTAAACTGTGGATAAAACTAACCTGCTATTAACGAGCGGATCGGTGCGATTGAGCAGTTCAACACAGATTTAATTTCAATCCAAACCATGCACGTTTCATGTTTATCACGTTTCTCTTTTGGTTAACTCCACACTTCTTCCTTTTGGGATTCAAGGAAGGACTTTTTGAAGATGGGCTTATGGATTTCTATGATCAACAAGTACCTGAATCCATGGACTACGGGTCACCATTTAATCAGTGGGTATTGGGAATGGGGAATGGGGAATGGGGAATGGGGAATTTTGTAAGCATCTTATGGATTTTGACATTCAACCTGCGGTTTGGTGACGACATAAATGAGAGTCAATTGGATAACTACTATGCAATTCTAGCTATGGCAACTCTTGGCAATCAATTTGTGTACCAGCATGTCTCCAATATGACAATCTACGAGAAAGACGAAGAAAATAGTATGCCAATCAGAAAGAAAGGTGAATAAAATGGTGAGGAATTGCAAGCAATCTTAACAGAAGCGGAGGACAAAAACCCTGTGTCCAAGTCCTTCATTCTTTCAAGACATCATTTGATCCCAAATTCAACTCAAAGAATTACTGTGTCTAGATCGTTTCCTGAACGTCAATCTCACATTGCATGGATCATAGTTTCCAAAAGAACCAAAATAAGAGGAGTGCGATCCATCTTTGTTTTGACCAAAAGAAAATTAATCAAAGTTTACATACAGAATGAGACGAAGAGCCTTTTTAATTTTTTTTATTAATTTTTTTTACTAGGACATTGATAGACAGTAGCATATCTTTAACGATTTTAAGCTTAAAAAAAAAATGAATGTGTAGTAACACCTTTATATATACTAGTACTACTATCTGTATATTATATATTATACACTCTATATAGATGAATTCTATAGCACAACACACAAAAGATGAATCATGTGCCTAACTACAACGTTTTGTGGTTTTTTTATTATAATCCATTATGATGTTAATTATTACTTGATTATAAGGAAAGTCAGGAACTCATAATTTTCCTGTGAAAGTTCCTCACAAAGTGTGAATATTTACACTTGCATTTTGACATGGAGACACTATGATTGACATCGATCCAGTCAAGCAGCAAGGGTGGACACGTCACTTGAGTTGCTTCATTAGAAATTTCACAAATTCTGATGTGTATTTTTTTGAAAACTTACAAAGACATCCAAGCTCTTCTGTCTTTTAAAATAATTGCTGATAGTATATTCTGAATTCGTAGCTTATATGCATTATGAATAAGGAATAATGAGATGAATAGTTATAGGGGGCTCCAACTATCGTGTGAAAGAGACCAAAAGAAAATGGAAAGACAGAAAATTGGAAAAGGCACTTTGAAATTAGTTCAAAAAAAGGAACTTGTCAAAAAAGGAACTTGGAAAATTGGAAAAGGAACTTTGAAATTAGGGGGCTCCAACCTTTTTGAATTTTTTTTTTTTTGTTTTTTTTGTTTTGTTTTGTGTGTGTGTGTGTGTGTGGTTGTGTGTGTAGGATGTTGACATACACTAGCCTATCTTTTACACCCTGATTCAGTATTTTTTTTTTTTTTGGGTCCTGTACTTGTCAACTGAGGGTCAAGGCCATGGATTATTATTTTTTTAATTACCAGTGAGAGTTTCCCATCATAATGGCAACAAAGATAGTAGTGAAAAAGACAGCACGATTAAGATCGAAAACGACATGTATTTCATCTTACTTTCCTTTTATAAACTCCCAAAATGCATGAACCACAACAAAGATATAACAATCTTTGATAGCATTTGGGTACTAGCAAAACATTGCAAAAAGTACTATCTCACTGTTTGCATCATCAAAAGAGAAAATTAACACAGAATAAGTCACTTATAATGGCGGATAGTAGCATTGTAAGATTGTAAGATTCTGAATAATTCTGTTTATTCAATTTGTGTTTAATAGAAAGATTACAATTAATATTTATTGCAATCTTAAACCTAATCTATAATAGGAAATAACCTTATACAATCAATCGAATATTCACAATTAACCTAATTGATATATTTCCATAATTACATAATATTTTTAGACCTCCACTCAAACTTAAGGTGTTTTAGCAAAAAATATTGAGAGTTTGCTAAGAAGAAACTAAAATCAAGCAGTTGTGTGAGTCTTTGTAAAGAAATCAGCAAGTTGCAATGCCGAAGAGACAAAAAGAAGCGAGATGGAGTCAGACTGCAGATACTGACAGACAAAATGATAATCAATCTCAATTTGCTTCGTCCGCTCATGAAAGGCAGTGTTATGTGTAATCTGAATAGCACTACAGTTGTCACAATAAAGGGAGGTTGGAGAAGACTGAGGGACACCTAAATTAGTCAAGAGACAACGAAGCCAAACAATTTCAACAGTGGCATGAGTCATAACACGATACTAAGCCTCGATAGTGGAACGTGCAACAACAGTCTGTCTCTTGCTCTTCCAAGAAATCAAGGAATTACCAAGAAACATGCAGAAGCCAAAAGTGGATTTGCGATCAGTGACATCACCAGCCCAATCAGAATTAACATATGCTACCAAGTCCAAAGAGAACAATTCAAGTCCAGAAAATTAATTATGGATGCACATAAGCATTTTAACGCAAAAAATATTGAATTAATAATCCAAAAAAATATTTTTTTCGTTTTATAAAATCTGAAATTTAAACAGATTGTAGAAAAAATGATTACAAGACTAACCATATCATAGAAAACGGAATTATAACGAATATTTTAAGAGTAATTAACTTTGTTTTTTAAATTAAAACAAAACAAACAGAGCTTTAAGGAAAACAAATCCCAGCACCTGCACGTCAACGCGTGTATCAGCATTTATGTCAACGCGACATCATCACGTGATCAGTGCTACGTCAGCGCTACATCAGCAAGGCAGCCGCACCGGTTACATCATTCTGTTTTTCATTTTTTTTATTTTAAATATCGATTTCACATTTTAAGGTGTGGTTTAGTAACACTTACGTTTTCAGTTTTCAGTTTATATTTATAAAAATTTTAAAAACTCAAATAAAAACTTGTTTAGTAAATTTTTTATTTATAAATCAGTGGTCTCAATTTATAAATTTGGCCAAAAAATATAAACTCAAAAAATGTATTTCCGTTTTGAGTTTTCAGTTTTTTTTTTTTTTTTACCACCCAACACTAGCCATCACCCGCCACCATTTTCCACTACCGTCTTCCGCCACCACCACCCACCCCCCACCACCACTTGCCACCACCACTCACCACCCACCTGCCACCACCACCCGCCGCCACCACTACCCACAACTCACCTGCCACCCATTCGCCACCACCACCCACACCCACCACCACTACCATCACCACAACCCACTACCCACTACCCACCACCACCACCACCACCACCACACCACCATCAACCTACCACCACCACCCCCGCCACAACCACCACTACCACTACCACCCACCACCACCACCACCACCACCACTCGCCACCACTTACCACCTGCCACCGCCACCCACCCACCCACCACCACCGCCACCCACCACCTACCTGCCACCATCACCCACCCGCCACTACCCACCACACCGCCTTCCACCACCCACCTGCCACCACAATCCACCCACACGTCACCGCTTTCCACCACCGTCTTCCGCCGCCACCGCCACCCGCCACTTGCCACCACTTTCCACCATCGTCTTCTGCTACCACCACCACCACCCGCCACCACCACCACCATCACCCACCACCCACCCGCCACCTACCACCCACCACTCGCCGCCGCCACACCACCACCACCCACTCGCCACCATCCGCCACCGTCACCCACCACCACCACCACCACCACCACCCGCCACCTACCTACCACCACCACCCACCTACTACTACCCACCATCCACCACCCACCTGCCACCACCATCCACCCCCCACCTGCCACCACCATCCACCCACCCGTCACTGCTTTCCACCACCGTCTTCTGCCACCACCACCTACCCACCACTTGCCACCACTTTCCACCACCGTCTTCTGCCACCATCACCCACCACCTGCCACCATTTTCCACCACCGTCTTCCGCCACCACCACCCGCCATCATTTTCCACCACCGTATTCCGCCGCCACCACTCGTCACCACCCGCCACCACTTGCCATTTCTTACTCTTTTTTATATTTTTAAATGTTTTTAAATATTTTGTCTAAACCAAACGTGTTTGTAGTTTATGTTTTTCTAAAAATAAACAAAAAAATAAATAAAAACCAGTTTATAAAATTTTTGTAAATATAAACTGAAAACGTAAACGTTACTAAACAGGCAATAAGCCTTGTTTGGAATAAACTAAAAAAAAATTAAAAAGTCAAAAAATTACGAAAAAAGTTAAAAAAATTTATATTATTCAAGTGTAGTTTGTGGAGGAAGCCACTAAGGCAAAATTATTATTTGCCCTTTGAATTCAACTACCCAAAAAGTCAAAAAGTCAAAAGAATAAAATTGTCATTTTGATTTTACTATAATATTTTATTATACATCTTTTCGTAAAAATTCAAAAAGTTATCCAAAAACATACATATTTTTCTCTATTTTTTTAACCAAAATGTCAAAAAGTACACTTATATTGATCATCCCAAACAACTACTTATTTTCATTAATATCGGATAACTTTCAAATATAAAATTATAAACAATGATTCATTATTTATTAATGTAATTTTGTAGATATTATATATATGAATATTTATAAACAATATAAATTTAATTCCAGACATAATAAAAAATTTGATAAAATTGTTTGATCAATCAACAATATTTTATGCAAACAAAAATCATATACATACATATGTTAGCATAAAATACTAATTTATGGATATTCAATAGCATGAAAATACCTTAATAATGGCTCCAATACCAATGAAAGAAAATATAATATTATATACACAGCAAAAAATTATATGGATTCTGTAGACACCCCATTTCATTTGACCGGCCCTAAGACTTGGGCGCTTTTTTTTTATTACCCGATAATGACAATTAGAAAGTGTTTCTCACAGAATCCTCAGTAAGAGAGATGGAATTTGAACTTTAATCCCAAACCTCACCATTATAGCCAATTATTTTAAAATACTAAATATTTCATTAGTTTAGCATTTTGTAATTTGCATAATTTTATGTGTTTGTTCATATTTTTGTGTTTTTTATATAAATTGGTATAAATTATATATTTTATTAATATATAAAATAAAATAATAATAAGTTATATTATTATATATATGTTTAGTATTTTGGTATAAATTATATAATTTTATATATTTTATATAATATAATATATTATATAATATTATATTATTATATTATATAATTAAAAATAATAAAAGAATTTAATGTCGGTCAGCTCAGCTGCCGATATCTCCCAGATCAAGCATATATATATAAATATATCTTATGATTATATTATTATTATATTATATTGATTTGTTGCCTATATAAGGCAATCAAGAGAGCAGAGGAAGGGGGGAGTCTGAAAGAAAAAAGAAAAGAGGCCCAGCAAAAGGAAAAGAAGGAAATCAGGGAGAGAAAAAAAAGGAAGTGGGGTGAGAGAGTTTGAGAAGAGAGAGAGGGAAAATAAACTATTGTCTTTGATATTTTTATTTCCATTTCATCAATACACCATTCAAAAACCAACCACTAAGGTCGTAATTCCAAATTTTGGACTAAAAATTGAGAACACATTCCACAGACTTGAGAGTAATCAAAAGAAAGTTTGTGACTCAGAAAATTCATCATTTCCCCAAAAGGTGAGTTTTCTCAAATTTTCATTTAATTTAAAAATGTGATATAATTTGTTTAAATACTTCATTTACTTCTTTTCATAACTGTTTTTTTTATCGCTTTAATGGGATAGCTACACCACCCACATATCTGCTGTAATTTAAATATTGTATATAAACTGTTGTAATTTATTACTTTAAATAATTTACCCCACCGGATGAATAGTAACCTCTGGCGGTGAATAGTAACCTCCGACGGTGAATAGTAACCCCGACGGTGAATAGTAACCCCGATGATGAATAGTAACCTCCGACGGGAATAGTAAAAGTTTTGGTAGGTTTCTTCTAATTTCAGCACTATTGTATGCTATTTAGGGAACTGTTTAATTTATTTCAATGATTTATGTTTTAAATATCAAGTTTGTTTGTACTAACCAATTAATCAATTTCGCATAATCATCTCTACAACCTCCCTCCATTCTTTGCTTATTTCGATTAAAAAGTTGTGAAAAATTAAGATTGTGGTTCAAGTATAAGAAATGAACTCTTCCATGCTTAATGGTTTAATCTCTTCGGAAGTTTATTACCAAAGGTATAAAACGCTCTATGCTTAATGGTTTAATCTCTTTAGAGATTCACAACCAAAGGCATAAAACGTTTTATGCTTAGAAGGTTCATTACCAAAGGTATAAAACATTCTATACTTAATGGTTTAATCTCTTTGGAGATTCACTACCAAAGGCATAAAACATTTTATGCTTAAGAGGTTCATTACCAAAAGTATACAACGTTCTATACTTACTAATTTATCTCTTAGGGGATTTACTACCAAAAGCATAAAACGTTCTATACTTAGCGGTCTAAATTCTTTGGAGGTTCACTACCCTAAATGTATACATGTTCTTATACTAAAGCACAATCTTTTATTTTTCATTTCTCTTTGTTCATCAGTGTGTTTCCTTTTAAGGGACTAATTGACCTTTGAAAATCACCAAGAAAAGTGTCATTATCACTTATTATCAAGTTTGGATTTCAAATCATTATCACTCAAGTTTGGGTTTTTCTAAGTCATTATCACTCTTTTGAGTTTGACTAGTCATTGTTGCACATCTTGAGTTTGACTTGGAATCCCTTATCGCTTGTAAATAAGTTTAACTTTTCCTTTGTAATTTCCCCCGAAGAAAATTTTCTCGGGTTAAGTTGATGCTTGTTTCTCTTTATTGCATTTTGGACTTAGTGGACGTAAATATCACTTTTGCACAAATAGGAGAAAAGATAAAGAAGTGGACAGTAATAAAAAAGGCTAATAAAATTGGTTAAAATTGGATTACAACCGACATAAAGAACCAATATGATTAATTAAATTCGGTCGGACGTTATACCGAGTTTATTGTGTCAAGGCTTGTCTTACATCAATTCTTGTAATAAATTAGACAGCCCCTTTCATTTATTATTCATTTGGTTTTGTAATAATTATTTATTCGGACATTTGGACATTCGGACCCTCCTTCGCGAGGACAAATATGTAATAAGTTGTATGTCTTCCAACCCCCATTCTTTCTCCATTTTATTTCACTGCTTATGATAGTTAGATTAGGGACATCATGTTTAATTAGTATTTTCCATGATTTACATCCATTCATTTACATGCATAAAAGTTCGGCTCATCATATTATTCAAATGTTAAATTCAAACTCCTTACTTGCATACATGCGCTATTACATGCCTTGAATTGATTCACATGCCATACTAGTAGCTGAACCTTAATTGCACATTGCATGTGTTG
>JAPPVO010002877.1:0-19590 GCA_030407325.1 Camellia japonica
ACCATTCACGCCTTACGGTTCATCCAAGAGGCACTAAGATGTATCGTGATCTGAGCCGCCAGTTTTGGTGGAGGGGTATGAAGAAAGATGTGGCAGTTTTTGTGTCTAAGTGCCTTACTTGTCAGCAAGTGAAGGCCGAGCATCAGAGGCCAACGGGTTTGTTGCAACCCTTGCCTATAGCCGAGTGGAAGTGGGAGCATGTCACGATGGACTTCGTTGTAGGTCTTCCGAGGACTCAACGGGGTAATGATGCTATTTGGGTGGTCGTAGACCGGTTGACTAAGTCGGCGCATTTTATCCCTATGCGCGTGAGAGATTCGGTAGATCATCTTGCCGACTTGTATATTCGGGATATAGTGAGGTTGCACGGGGTCCCAGTGTCGATCGTCTCAGATAGAGATCCACGTTTTACTGGTAGGTTGTGGCAGAGTTTGCAGAGTGCCTTGGGCACTAGATTGACCTTTAGCACGGCTTATCATCCTCAGACTGATGGACAGTCTAAGCGTACTATTCAGATCCTTGAGGATATGCTTCGAGGCTGTGTCCTTGACTTTAGTGGGTCGTGGTAGAGGCACTTGCCCTTAGTGGAGTTTGCCTATAACAATAGTTTCCAATCGAGCATTGGCATGGCACCGTTTAAGGCTTTGTATGGCCGACCGTGTAGATCTCCTGTTTGTTGGGCCGAGGTGGGTGACGCACCTTTGTTGGGCCCGGAGTTGGTGCGGGAAACGACGGAGAAAGTTGAACTTATCCGTAAGAGGCTTATTACAGCCTAGAGTCGCCAAAAGAGTTATGCCGACCGTAGGAGGAGGCCTTTGTCATTTGAGGTGGGTGATCATGTCTTTCTGAAAATATCACCTAGGCGGGGTTTGATAAGGTTTGGGAAGAGTGGGAAGTTATCCCCTCGATTTATTGGTCCTTTTGAGATCCTTGAGCGGATTGAAGAGGTCGCATACCGTTTAGCTTTACCACCGCAGTTGTCCGGAGTGCATGACGTGTTTCATGTTAGTATGCTTCGGAAGTACGAGCCGGGTCCGTCACATGTATTGGATTGGACCGACTTAGAGGTAGATAAGGATGCCTCGTATGAGGAGAGACCGGTGCGGGTCTTGGATAGGCGGGACCAAGTCTTGCGAGGCAAGACGATACCCTTGGTGAAGGTTTTGTAGAAGCATCACGGAGTGGAAGAAGCCACTTGGGAACGTGAGTTAGAGGTCCGTGAGAAATATCCGGACTTGGTTGTTAATGTTTAACTATGTATTGGAAATTTTATGTCTTGATGAAATCTAAAAACATTGTATATGTTTTGAGTTGTAAAACATTGAAGATATTTTGATTTATGGAAGTATTGTTGAATATGCCTTGAAAATGGAAGTTTAATTTAACATGTATATGTTGAATGTGTTGTAGAAGTGCAAATGTATCATTAACACTGAATATGTTGTTGAATTATGGAATATGTGTGTTGAAATTGGTGAATTTCAAGAGAATGCATGTTGATAATGCATGTTGAAAGATATATAGTAAGTTGCCTCTTGAAAAGAGATGGAATGGCCGGTAATGGGTCAGGATGGTAAATATTGAATTGTAATATTGTTGAGAATTGAGAAATCGTGTTTTTGAAACTTATTTATCTAATTTCGGGGACGAAATTCTTTAAGGGGGGGAGGTTATAGCGATCCCGGTTTTCCCTCCATTGTCTATTATATTTCGGACTCGGTCCATGGTTGAGTAGTGTTGTTGTCTATGTTATATTTCCGTCATTCGATTCTTTGTATTTGAGTTTTGGGTTGTGTTGGGCAGGTTTGATACAGGTTGGTTGTGTTTAGAAACATAGAGTTGATGCCCAGATTTTGGCCTCCACGCTCGAGCGGACCCTTTTGCATTTGCTCATCCGCTCGAGCGGGCAGTTTGACGCTCGAGCGGGATTATTCCACCTTTAGTACTTTTCCTACAGGTCATCGGACGCTCAAGCGTTCACTTTCATGCTCGAGCGGGGACCTTCATCTGCAAAACTTCTGAAAGTGTGCATTCGACGCTCGAGCGTCGCTTTTCACGCTCGAGCGGGAGTCTGTGTCTGACGCTCGAGCGGGGCGTTCCACGCTCAAGCGGACTATGATGTATATCAGTCCGAGAGAAGCCATTTTTGAATCACTTTTTCGACCCACTCTCTCTCTTTAGCTCTTCAAAACCCTAATTTGAGAGCTCTTCTCTCTAGAACACTCTCTCTCTGTACATTTTGATCTTGGTTTAGCGAGACCCAAACCTTGTGTCTTCATTAAAGTGTTAGAGCTTTTCAAGATCTCCATTTTGATCCGAAAAGTTGTGAGTTTGGAGCACTTTCGAGTTTGTTCATCATCTCCTTTGGGTCTCTTCACTTGAGGTAGGGATAACTACTCATATTTATGGCCTTTGACATAAACATGTGGTCATTTTGATTAAATATTGGAGTTGGGAAATTTTAGGTGTTAGGTTTTCAAAACTTGAAATGTATAAAGAGGGGTTTTGTTCCTTTTGAACTATACATGTGTATATGGGTCTTAAAATGAGGTTATTGATGTTTATTGATGATATTTGGACCTTTGGGTCAATGTTGAGAAAAGGAGGGGGGAAAATGCCTTAGTTGGGTTCAATCGGGTCAATTGTGTACTTAATGAAATTAATTATGGGAATATGAAATTGGTTTGGAAATAATGAAATTGGGAAATTATGAGGTTAAATGGTGTAGTTGGATTGATTAATCACTCACCTATGTAAATGTTGATAATTTATCTATTTGATGAATTTATTATCTGTTTAGAAATACCAGCGTTGGGCTATCGATGAAGGATAGTCATGATTGTTGTAGAACTGCATGATGATTAGGTAAATTAAAACTAATCAATTGAAATATGTCATTGAATATGACGGTTGGATTAACACATTGTATATGTGCTTTAAGTTGATCATTGTATATGATAAGTGTTTAAATACATTGCATATGCATATTTATTTGGGAGGAGAAAGGGGATGGACTCCGCTAAAAGCAAGTTGGCCGGAGTGTCCTGGGTGAAAGACCCAAAAGAAATATATATACATGGGTGCCGATTCCGCGGACGAAATTTCCGTAAAATGGCAGTTTTAAAATATATATACATGGGTGCCGATCCTGCGGACGAAATTTCCGTAAAATGGCAGTTTTAAAATATATATATACATGGGTGCCGATCCCGCGGACGAAATTTCTGTGAAATGGCAGTTTGAAGTGTTTATGTGTGTTTTGGGATAATTGGGAACCATTGAGTTGTACGAGTTGTAGTCTCATTTTAAAATTGTTTGGACAAATAATGAATCATGTCTATGAACTGATTTGGATAACTAAATGGAAGTGAGTTGAGTTATGGATGTAAGTGTTATTGGACTATGAACAGAATGTATGGTGGTTTAAAGGTGTTAACCATCTGTAGAATGTTGATGTTTTAGTTAATTCTCATATTATGTTTAGCATATCTCTATTGGGCTTTGGCTCACCTTATATGAGACATCATTTTCAGGTACAGTGATATGCCGCCTCCAAGGATGTAGCTTGGGAGGTTGTAGAAGCTGAAGGCTTACTTTTGTGATTATCTTATGTATTACATGTAATTCAAGGCAAGGGCTTAATATGTTGAGACTTAGAACTCTCTTTTGTTGTAACCAAGTGTTGGCTTGGAAAGTTGTAAGCCCGTAGGGCATTTACTTTTGTTGTCAACATGTAACACTTTTGTAATGAATACTCTGATGAATGGAAACATGTTTTATGCTCTTATGTCTATGGATGCCATAAATGTTGGGTTTATATATATTACTTTGAGGACGTTACAGGGGCATTAACACAATCAAGCCAGTCAGAAAAGCAAAGTCTCGCCTTCTGGGCTAAGAACGATAGGTTATACCGTTGTGCCTCTTCTGGGCATCGGGTAGCTTGTACTATCTTTGTAGGCATGGAGGATGTGTACCATGCTACAAGCAGATTGTCCTCTAAACTGCGTCGGCGGTCGTTGGGCACGTAAGGATAAACCACCGAACTTCGAGCATCAGAAGGGAATTCTAGGGGATCAGTGAACTCGACAAAGTGGTGATTAACTCGCTCCCTTAACTCACATGCATCAGGTTGCAACCAGCTTCTCCAACCAGAAGCCCCAGAGGAAGAAGAAGCCTCAGCCTCATCCCATGCAGAAGGTTGTGGATTAGGAGAAGAACTTCTCATAGCCATATTTGCAAATTTCTGAATCAAAGGATTGTGGACAGTGTGTTCGTAGTCCAAGGGTTGATAATTTACAAAAGCTTCCATAACTTGAATATAGAAAGGTGGGTAAAGGTGGCTAACCAATGCATGAAGGTTCTTTCGAGGAAGAACAGCATCATCAGATGACTTTTTGTATACTCGATCAATAGAAGAGAGAATTGGTTTGGCCATAAAAGATGTATCAGTCTGTTCGAATACTAAGGTGGTGGGGATGTTCAAAAGATTAAAAGAGAATTTAATGCAAATGTTGAATGACGGTTGCATTTCTAGAAGAATGCAAAGCCCATGCACGTTCTAAGACGTGGATAAAAACCTTGATCCACTAATATCACCAAGTATTGGGTATATTAGTGCGGGGGGTAATATTGGCTACATATTTTGTATAAGCCAATTACAATTCGACGCATGGCAAAATAAGGGCAATACGGGAAGACTATTCAAATTTTTGATCGTGATCGTACACGTTACAGTTAGTATTGGTTCTTACAAGATCTGCGTAGCACTGGATCAGCAAAAAGATGCAAAGTGATGTGGCTTCAACGGTTACTCACATTCAAATTCAAAATCAAGAGGGAAGCCTAACTGCAAGTGATGGCATAGTGGAGCTAACTATAAGGCAACATGATCAGCGATCATGAAGGAACGATTCGACGGTTAGAAGTGCAGTTCGATGGTCATCCTTGAGAAGTATAAATAGCAGAGAAGGCTCCAGAAAAAGCCCCAGACTTAGATCCAAAAAACCAGTTTTATCAACTTTATTTCCTTTCTAGTTTTTACATTTCTGTACTTTAATTCCTGCACTGTACTTCGTTCATAGGAGTAGTTTCAAGTAGATTGTTGCTGTAAACCTCTACGAGGCTGAATTGGATCATTGTAAGTCTTTCATTTTAATGAAATGCTTCAATTGTTCTTCATTTGATTGTTGTTTACTTAATTCTCCTAAATCAAGCCACCAGTAAAAGTTATCTTCATTGAGGCTGTAAGAACTAAAACACAATCGTCTGATAATTGGTTGGCAATTAATTTCTGTAAAGACTGATTGATCCTGGCTGGCATGCTCACAATTACAATAATAACCTTCGAAAGCCAAAAAGCCAACATAACTATAAAAAAAAATTTACTCTCTTTTTAAATATAAATATTTTAACTTATTAAAATAATAAAAAATTAAAATAACTTATTAAGATAGACCTTTCCTAATGAGGCCATAGAATTGACAGCGAACTAAGCAAGCATGGCCCACGATTAAATGGGACTCGGGGCTTTTTCCAAAATAAGTCAAAATACCAAGCTATTTCTCAAACTAGACCTAGTTTCGACAGAATTCCCAAAATAAGCTAAAACGTGGTTACAAACCACGCTTTCACCGTTTTTGTCGCCCTGCCGCGGAAAATTTGTAAAATCGTAAAAGCGTGGTTACAAAGCACGCTTTTAATTAAGAAAGCGTGGTTGCAAACCACACTTTTAAGTAAATCTGTTTTTGTGAAGAAAGTGTGGTTAGAAACCACGCTTTTAAATAAAATTGTTTTGTAACCAAAATATAAGACAAGTAGGGAGGTAGCTCAAATGGTAGGGCTCTTCCTTTCCATAAGAGAGGTATGGGGTTCAATTCCTTACATCTCCAAATTCTTGCTTTTTTCAAATTCAATTCAAATTTTTTTTTTCCCTTCCACTTATTCTATATTTTATATATTTATTATGTAATTTTTTTTTATCAAAAAAAGTAAAACATTTGTTTGGTTAACTAATATTTATAATAAAAATTATATTTAAATTTTTTAATATTTAAAATATTAAAAAAATATAACACATAAATGTATGAAATATAGTGCACATTAAAATAAATAAATGTATGAAATATAGTGTGAAATTTCGAGTTTTGAGTTATGTGTTTGGTTATGATATGAGTGTAGAAATGTGTTTTGAGTTTAAAATATTAAAATTAAAAAAATTAAAATATTAAAATTAAAAAAATTAAAAAAATGTGTTTGGTTATTAATTTTTTTAATTTTAATATTTTAAACTTAAAAAAATACAACACATAAATATTTATTTATTTATTTTAATGTGCACTATATTTCATACATTTATGTGTTATATTTTTTTAATATTTTAAATATTAAAAAATTAAAAAAATTATTTTTTATTTTAAATATAATTTTTATTATAAATATTAGTTAACCAAACAAATGTTTTACTTTTTTTGATAAAAAAAAATTACATAATAAATATATAAAGTATAGAGTAAGTGGAAGGGAAAAAAAAATTGAATTGAATTTGAAAAAAGCAAGAGTTTGGAGATGTGAGGGATTGAATCCCATACCTCTCCTATGGAAAGGAGGAGCACTACCATTTGAGCTACCTCCCTACTTGTCTTATATTTTGGTCGCAAAACAATTTTACTTAAAAGTGTGGTTTCTAACCATGCTTTTTTCACAAAAATAGATTTCCTTAAAAGCGTGATTTGCAACCACGCTTTCTTAATTAAAAACGTGGTTTGTAACTACGTTTTTACGATTTTACAAATTTTCCGCAGCAGGGAGACAAAAAGGTGAAAGCATGATTTGTAACCACGTTTTAGTTTATTTTGGGAATTCTGTCGAAACTAGGCCTAATTTAGAAAATAACTTGATATTTTGGTTTATTTTGGGAAAAGCCCCACTGTTCTGTCCCACCTGATCCAACCCTGTAATTATGAATAAAGATTTAGGCCTTGTTTAGTTTGGCTTTGAGAAAAGATTTTGAAGAAAATTTTTAAAAATTTTATTTGATTTGTAATTTTTCTCAAAAAATTTTCAAAATCACTTTTTCTCTCTTACACATCAATCAATCACTTTTTCTTTCTCCTCTCTCTTTTTCAATCACTTTTTTTCTCACATACATCTACTTAATTATAACAAAATATCAAATCATTCCAAACTCCCAAACTTTGAAACTATTTTCAAAATATACAACCAAACAAACTACAATAATTTCTAAACTCTTTTCCCAAAATGTTTTTTGAAAACTTATCTCCCAAAGTCAAACCAAACAAGGCCTTAGAATTCTAAAATAAAGAGTTCTACAGTAGTTCTAATGGTATGAGTTTATATGTGATGTGATGTGTGTGAGTTTTTTTTTTTTTTTTTACTCTAGTCACATCATTGGAGCTTTTTTTAGGGTTCAAAATTATCATTATTGATATAATTATAAAGAAAAATATTTTGGAACTCTAAAACATTAACTTTATAAGAGTTCCAATAAGTTAGAACCCATTATAATGTGATGTGTATTATAATGTGTAAGTTATTTTTTTATATTTTTTTAAATATTTTTTTTCTGTTGTCACCTCAGTAGATCTCATTTTAGAGTTCTACTTTTAGAACTCTCTATCATTGTCCAATTATAAGGTAGCATTTGGTAATATTACGTTTTTTGTTTATATTTACAAAAGTTTTATAAATTGATTTTTGTTTATTTTTAAAAAAACATAAATTACAAACGCGTTTGGTTTGAACAAAATGTTTAAAAAAATTTAAAAACATAAACTAAACAATAAGTTTGTTTAGGCCTAAAATATTTATATTTATTTTTATTATTTATGACAATGGGATCACACACATTATAATTGAAAAAAAAATATTTGAAAAAAAAATTAATTGAAAAAAAAAGTTGAAAAAAAAATTATGTGAAAAAAAAATTATTGAAAAAAAAATAATTGAAAAAAAAATATTTGAAAAAAAAATATTTGAAAAACAAATTTTAAAACTTAAAACGTAAACTCATTTTTTGAGTTTACGTTTTTTCTTCAAATTTATAAACTGAGACAACCATTTATAAACCAAAAAAATTATCAAACAAGTTTTTATGACAGTTTTTTAAATATTTGTAAATATAAACTGAAAATTAAAAACGGAATGGTGACCAAACAGGTCATAAGTGTTTTGAAAGAGCCTTTTTCGGATTTTTAAATTAAAATAATACTAAAACATAAAATAGATTAAAATAATTAACAATAGGGCAAATTACATATACCTCCCTCGAGATTTAGCTAAATTGCAGATACCCCCTGAGATTTCGAAAATTACAGATACCCCCCTGAGGTTTATATTTTCATAACAAATTGTCCCATGAGGTTTATATTTTCATAACAATTTGCCCCCTAATTTGTTATGCAAATAGTACCTTCAGGGGTATCTATAATTTCTCAAACCTCAGGGAGGTATCTGTAATTTTGCTAAACCTCAAGGGGGGTATATGTAATTTTCCCTTAACAATATCAAATATCAAATATCAAATCAAATTCATAATCATTAAATTTTTTCTCTACTATTAAAATAATTTAACTAACTTCTCAAACACAACTATTTTAAGTTATTAAAATAGTCAAAAGCTAAAATAATCTATTAAAATAGTCAACTTCCCAAACACCCCCTAAATCTATCTAGAAAGTTATTTGTCAGTAATGTTTTCAAAATTTAATTACAAAATTATAAAATATATATATATATATATATATATATATATATATATAATTTTATATATTAAATTTTTAAAAAAAATATCACCGATTTGAAAATATTTTTTAGCTATGCACTGAGAAGTAATTTTCTCATCTAGTAATACCACTAAACATCCAACAGTTACTTCGGGCCTGAAATCAATGTTTTTGTCGTCTACATTAATAATTATTTGTCTAAATTATAAAAATTAATTATTTTGTTTTAAACTGTTCAAAGATATTATAAAATAAACAAATGTTAACAAGTATCCCTTAGACATTATTTAATGTTGAGTTTAGTGTAAAAAATATTTTCAAAATGGTAAAAATATTTTAAAAATATTTTAAAATGAGTTAAAAGTGTTATAAAATTAATAAAAAGCGTATTGTGTTATATACTTATTTTGTCTTTTACTTGTGACCCAAGACACTTATTAAAATATGTTAATTAATAAATGGTATTATGTATTAAATAATATTACCATTTTGAGACAATTTAATCTTGTATCAACCTGAGTGAAACTTGTTCTATGTGAATGTCATTTTTTTTTTGTAAAGTTACAAATTAGCAAAATTCACATAAATTTTTTTTTCTAAATATAATATTTCATAAATTCTAATTGAATTATTCATATGTTTAACTATGAGCATATATAATTATATTTTTATAAAAAAATATTGTGATACATATAACACAAAAAGATATTCTGGTACGTTATACTATAAAAATGGAACTTAAATATTTTTGTATGGTTATTTGTAATTTTATTTTAAAAAAGTATGTTGTGATGTATAAAATGTTGAAAAATAATATTCACACAATTATGCTGAAAATGTAATTTAGATAAATATATGTGATTATTTTAGTTATATCATTTAAACATTAATGGTCATTAATTGATAAATTTTACTATGTTATAATATAATATGATATTTCAATATGAAAAAAAAAAAAAATCTAATGTCATATGAAGTTAGCATATATTATTTAAATTATACTTTTATAGTACATACATACTTTTCTTTGAAACTATATATACAATCTTTGGTAGCCCAAATTTTTATGGTCTGAATGGCTCAAATGTCTCAAAACGATGTCGTTTTGGGGACAAAACGATGTCGTTTTGGGGACAAAACGATGTCATTTTGATACATTCAAACCATTCAGACCACACAAATTCGAATTACCAAATATTTTTCATATCTAATATAATTTCTATTCGACTTCTTAAAATAATATTGTATTTACATACATATAGGCATACATACAAATAATTAATTAAAATTTATAAACTATCTCCTAAAAAAAATTAAAATTAAAATTACTTAACCACGAATTTATTCGGAAACGAATTATTTTAGTAATTTTTTTAATTTTTTACAAAAAGAAGTGTAAAAAAAATAAAAAAAAATAATCTGACATTTATAATAATTTTTTAAATTTTTGACTAAAATATGTAGAGGAGAAGCCACATTCCACGCTACGATAACATCATCCAAGTAATCATCTCCAATTCTCCAAAAACCTATCTTTTGATCCATTCCCTTGTGATTTTCCTGGAAATAATTGAACCCTGTTTTGGTTTTCCTCAAGGAAATGTGGGCAGTGAAAAGGAGTATCAGAAACTTGTGCAACTCCATCACCGGTTTCTTTAGCAGCGGAGACCACATGCCTTGGTGCGATCCCAACACCATTGTCGTAAGCATCTATCTATCTCCCTTTTAATTTTAACTGCCCCCTGCTTGGTTCTTGAGAAAAATGTGGCATGTAAGAAAGTGTATATTATTATCAACAGGTAGCTCAAAATTTTGTGGCTCAAATGGTTCAAATTACTTAAAACGACTTCGTTTTGAGTGTAAATGAGTGTAAAACGACGACGTTTTGACAGATTTGAACCATTTGAGCCACAAAATTTTGAGCTACCAAACATTTTCCTATTATTATATACTGCTTTAAGGTTTTTGGGTTTCTTGACTTTTCAATTTTTCTTCAAATCAGCAACTGTTTTGTGACTAGTTTTGATGGACAGTATTCATGTGCATATGTTGTTATTAGTGGTGAGTACAAATGCATGTGTTTGCAATTTTAAATTTTAAATTTTGGATGGTTAGATGATTGAGGGGCGGCAATTTGATGAATGAGAAAAACTGTTTTTTAATAGTTTTTAGGCAATTTGATGAATGAAAAAATTGTTCAGAAGTTATTGACAGTTAAAGGGCATTCTCGGAAAAGAACAAAAACGTGACAGCGTTTACACCAAATGTAATAGAATAGCTTACTTTTGTACAGTTTAATGGGAATGGTACCAACTGGCAACTGCTGCTTATTATTTATGGATGAATTCTTTCTATTTCTATGTGCTTTGTAAATTTGTGGGGTCACTATTGGAGAAAAATTATTTAGATTTTGGATGTGTTGATTTGTTAACTTGTTTGTAGTTGTTGGGTTACATTTGCCACTTGATGAATAGGGCCAGAAGATTTTTTTTTTTAAATGAAAAAGAAAAATGGAAAGTGTTCAATTGGAACATGAAAACATGACTAGATTAGCGCTAGTTACTGTTCAGGGCAGAGGGGAAGAAAGGAGATTCTTTTAATTTTTTGAATTTTTGTATTTTGAGAATTATAAGTTATTTTGTGCCTCTTGAATATGATATGTTGAGTAATACGAGCTTGGGGTGGATGATGGTAAATTTAAATTTGTTATCTTCTGTAAAATTCACTAGGGTTGTGGTTGGAATTTCTGTCCCAAAATTAGTTTTTTCTTTATTTTCTTTTATTTCTCTTCTCAATGCAAACTTAGTGGCAATCAAGCAATGAAAATGTGTTATGTCTACCATATTTGGTTTTCCATCTTTTGAGCAACATTCCCTGCAGTCTTTGGTTGAATCATTTTGCCTATGTCAAGCCTTGTCATGATTTTCTATTTGTAGCTATTATGTTTTTTCATTTGAGGCTGACCACTATACAGGGGAATATATCCTCAATAAGTTTTCTTGTTGATTGGAGTGCAATAGCATTACTGGAAGATATTGTTGATCTCATCCGTGTTTAGAGATATTTTGTTATCCTTATTGCCGATACAACCAAAAAAAAAAAAAAAGGATGATTGGAATAAGCACTGAAAATTAGGGGTGGGCGCGGGTCGGTTGCGGCCATGGAACTTCCAATCCGCCATCCGTCCGCCAGATTGGCGGATTGAAGAAAATCAATCCGCATCCGTCCGCCAATCCGGCGGATGTGGATTGAGCGGATTGGCGGTTTGGCGGATGGATGCGAATCGGTTTGGCGGTTTAAAATTTTATAAATTTTCAACATAATTCAACTTGTGCACTTCCTCAAAAAAAAAAAAAAAAAAAAAAAAAAAAAAGAGAATATTACAGTCAATGACTTAAAAAAAGTATTACAATCACTGTATGCCTTATCTAAAGAAAGAAAGTTTGAAATTTTAGAATATCACGATCACTGCATGCCTCATCCACATTACAATCACAGTATGATTCATCCACATAAAGTATTACAATTTATGATTCTTAAAATATAATAATAATTCAAACCACCAAACCATGAACAGAGCAGTAGTAGAGATTGTATGTCTCTATATTGTTACATCTACATATGTTTTTGAAAACAAAAACCAACCAGCATATATCATATTTTCTATTTATTATTTTAGAGCTAGATTTAAAAACCAAAAAATATAGATAAATAATATGTTTATTTTTTTCAATTCAAAAAATATATTCAAGTTGAAAACTTTTTTTCAACAGAATATTTAAACTTTTTTTCAATTGAAAACACAAACATAATATTTAAACAAATTGAAAATACAAAGTCTTATAAATTACTAGGGGTGCTCGCGATTTGGCGGTTTGGCGGTTCGGTTGCGGCCAAAGAAATCTCAAATCCGCCATCCGTCCGCCAAATTGGCGGATTAGAGAAAATCAATCCGCAACCGTCCGCTCGTCATCACGCATCCGTCCAAAATGCGGCGGATTGGTTCGGTTCGGTCGGTTTTGGCGGATCGGTATATCCGCTGCTCACCCCTACTGAAAATGAGTCTAAGTCGATTGATTGTTTTGCCAAGTAGTTTTTAAATCTTCAGAACCATATCAAATTCTATTGCTAGAGTTGGCTCTGTTGGAAAATGGTTTTATATAGGCATAGTTTTGAGCCCATTTTGGGTGGACCCCAAACACCTTTTGGGGTGGGTCCGAAGAGGTGAAGTGTTCCTTGCCACGTGGCAAGTCACACGGTGAAGACGGAACGTCAAAACCATTTATGAGTGAATGGAAAGATGACGTTGTTTTCGGGTCTAACATTAATTTTCTAGATAAAATTCTTTTGAATTTTTTCAATAAAAATTAGTGTGAGAATTTAATTTAAATCTAAATTCAAATTTTGGATTTCTAAGTGGTTTCCTAAAGTTTGTAATTGTGGGAATTTAATTTAAATTCTAAATTTAATTTTTAGGTTCCTAAGTGGTTTCCTAAAGTTTGCACCTCTTTTTATTTATTTATTAAACTATTTAATTTGATTTATATAATTATATATATATTTCAAATAGTTTACATAATAAGTACCTTTTGTTTCTTTGTTTTGGTTAAGTTTATTTGACTTGGTCAAACCAATGGTTGTTTTTCCAAAATCGTGTGGTAAAGCTGATTCCAAAAGTTGCTAACGGTCAGATTCGGTTTTTATAAACTACTATGAATCTGTTTGAATTTTTCAAAATAGTATCCGTTACACTTGTTGCACCTGTTCAGCCTTGTAGCGCCTATTCGGGGCTGTGTAATTTTGCCTATATATACTGCCATGTTTTCTACAGACTAGACCCCCGGAAATTCAGTCTGAAACTGTCTTATTGCTGTCCAGATTTTATTGTGTGCATTTTTCTTCATTTTAGTTTTAGAATAAAATTCAGAGAGTAAGAACACAAGGTTCTAGTTCGCCGAACAAATTGTTTGGAGTACTACTACAATTTGTGAAGATCATTGTATCCTGGGAGATAGACGTCACTCAACCGTAAGTACCGTAGCGGGGCGAATCTGTCTTAAGGACAGTGTGTCACACACTCGACTTGGTCTTTATTTTTATTCGGTTTGATAAATAAATTTGGTATGTTATTTATTTATTTTGTTTGAGTTATTTCAAGTTATTTTATTTACACAGAAGATTGTTCCAACAGGCTCCTGCGTTCATTATGGATTTCGGAACACATCGCGGATGCAGGGCTGTGGCTGTGGCTGTGGCTGTGGCTGTGGGGTTGGATGGCTTGCAATTACAACACTCAGTTGCACATTGTGCTGGTCGGCAATGACCATGGGTCGGTCGTGGCTGCTACTCCCTCCACCTGATTCTTCTCCTTGGACTATACTTGTCCTCGTTGATGATATCTCATCATTCAAAATAACTTTGTCGAAAGCCTGATTGGACATTGCTAGCTCGTAAGAATCAGATACACAATCTAGCAAGAGGAGGTATAATCTATATCTTATGGCCATGTTTGATTTCACAAGACCAATAGTGAAGTATTAATAGTCCTATTAAATTAGTGTGGTATTAATTATCCACTTGGATTAGTAGGATAAATTATCCTCTTGTCCATTGTTTGATTTGCATGGGATAAGAAACTTATGAATGTAGGATTACAACTATATTTATTTTCTTTTCCAATCTTACCCTCCATCAATGTTTCTTCATAATTTTTACTTTATCAAAATTTCTTCATAAATGTGATTTTGAAAAAAATTATAAATAAATAAATAAAAGCAAAATTAAAATACAAAATACAAAGGCCATGTTTGGTTTGTTTTTTAATTTTTTTTTAAAAAATATATAAACTAATTTGATAAAATAAATATAAAAAAATATTTTAAAATTTATAAAAATTATTTTTGGCCTTCTAAAATATAAAATTATATAGATTTAATAATAAGTGTTTTAATTTTTTTTTTAAATTTCTTTCACCAAATTAATTTTAAAACAAGTTCATAAAAACCAAACCAAACATGACCACCACCAACCCACCCACCCACACACCCACACAAAATGGTAATTAAACACATGCAAACATGTCCACACACACATACACAAAATGGTAATTAAACACATGCAAACATGGCCTAAAAGTAAACATGCAAAATTATGTTTGAACATAGATTTGTCTAAACACAGATTATGTTTGATTCACCCATCAAGACCACATGTAACAGATTATGTTTTTTGTTTTTTTGATCCACCAATCAACTCAAGTTCAATATTAAACTAAGAAAATCAATGTTCACAATAGTTTGTAGAACAGTGATGTGTGTAAGCTAGAAATATAGCATCTCCATTATCTTCTACACAACTAAATTCCCACATTATCAAATACTATTATATATTCTATTGTGTCGAATAAACCACGATCCCCAACATGTGTACTCATACGTGCCCTCCCAACAAAAGACATACCCACTCTAATTTGTCGGCATCAGAGAGACTGAAAAAGAAGTCAACTCGCTGAGCATCTTTGACAATGAGAGAACCTGCTGTCAACCTTTGAGTTGATGTAAGGGGGAGCTTCAGAAGTTCAGCATTGACACTCCTCCTAGCTTGGGATAAGTCATGTTGATATCCAATCCTTTTAACAATCTCACCCAATCTAGTGTCCATTTTGTCCAAAAAAGAGCCAAGTGTCTCTGTCATTGTAGCAATATTACTTGCGATTCCTTCAGTAGTCCTGGCTCTTTTTGTTCCTCCCTTGCTAAAGGTAGAAGAGTTGGATGCATTTCCATTTGTAGACATTGAACACTCGAAGTCAGCAACATTGAATTGCTTAGCTGGAGAACCATCACCCTTCTCCCCCATGGCTTCCTCCACAGCAATTGCTTCAACTGCATCTGCAGGATCTTCAGCTAACTCACCAGTGGCTCTGTCTTTGCCAAAGAGAACAAGCCAATCTTCATAATATGGAAATGACTTGTTTCGCATAGAACTCGCACTTGGTTGTCTCTACACAAGTTCAAAAGAAAGAAAGGACATTCAAGTATGCTAAATGAGATAAAATTGAAATGAAGATGAATAGGATATCTAGTAATTATGATGAGATGAACACTAAAAAATAGAAGAATAAAACTTACCCGAACAAAGTTTTCCCAAACATCATCACTGTCAACAAGAATCATCTTCTCAGTGTCATTCCATCCAAATCCGCTAAGCTTAGTCATTTCATACAAAAGGCCATAGTGTTTCCTCCAAATTTTTATCTTTGACTCAATGTGAGGACAAGCACGAAGGTCACTTCCAGGAAAAGCCATGACAATTCTCTTCTCAAGTTCGCCATAAAACCCCGACTTAAATTGCCCATTGTCAACCTTCCATTTAGGATTATTACACAAATCTCTCATTGCACTTATGAGAAACAACTCCTCCCTCTTCGTCCAAATCCGACGACTCCCAATTGAACCAGCATCTGCCTTCCCCTTACTTTTCTTTCGAGAACAACTGGTAGCAACACTATCCATGCCTATAATAATGATGTACAACACATATTATTGATTTAATAGCTCATTCTAATATACAAAATACAAGTATGGAAGACAATGTAAAAATATGATTGAAAAGTGTGCATGAACTATATATATATAAAAAAAAAAAAAGCACTCTTGATATTAAACAACTACTCAATCTACCTAAAATATAGATATTATTATGCAATCATGAAAGCAACAAATGGTTTTCCATGAAATAAAGATTAAAACAAATAAAATTGATTAGCTTGAAAAATAAATCCATCTCAACTACGTAAGATTCTCATTACATATTTTTCAATTATAAAAATAGACAAGATTCTCATCATTACAATAAAATATTTAAATAAACTATCTCAACTACGGAGGATTTCCACCAACTCCTCTATTTGCTTGCCATTCATTAAACATTATGTTTGCCAATGTATCCCTCCAATCACTCCATTGATTTGATGGCTCTACTGTATTGATGAACTCTTCTCCTAAATCAGGTTGAGGTATAGGAGTGTTATTTAACTCGAACTCAAATGGATCCACTGGCATTTCACGTCTGATGAGGTTGTGGAGAAGGCAACATGCAGTAATAATACGACCCTGGGTCTTGATTGGGTAGTACGAAGTAGTTCTCAGTATTGCCCACCTAATCTTGAGTAACCCAAAACACCTCTCAATAACGTTACGAGCAGCAGAGTGCTTCATGTTGAAGAACTCCTCAGGATTCACTAGGATACCCCCTTCTCTCCATGTAGAGAGGTGATAGCGTTGCCCTCTATACGGTGCTAAGAAACCCTCTCCATTAGTGTAACCCGCATCTACAAGATAGTAGAAACCTGAAAACAAGTATGGGTTTCATATGTATAAGTACTTTAAAAATTGGGCAATTAAGATTACATCAATTAACTATATAGATTCTTACCCGTCGGCACCTTCAAACCATTTGGTCTATTCACAGCATCTCTAAGTACCCTAGAATCTGAAGCTGACCCTTCCCATCCAGGCAACACATAAATGAATTGCATGTCTTGGGAACAAACACCCAAGACATTAGTAGCAATTTCACCCTTCCGTGTTCTATATCTTGGCTTATCTATTGCAGGAACACGAACCCTAACATAAGTTCCATCTAGCGCTCCAAGACAATTCTACCAAAGATCAAAATAAAATAAGGTTATTCATTTTAAATATGTTAGTGTTTGTCCAAAATCTAAATGAAATTAAACTATGTAATACTTGAAAACACCTCCATCTATCATCTGTGCAATTTGCAGTTATTAGCTCTGGTGTCTTAAGTAAGACACCTTGTAGGCGTAAAATAGCCTTCAGGACATCGTTAAAGTACTGACTAACTGTTTGCCCAGACCGCATGAAATTGAACTTGATGTTGCGATTCTTATAGTCGTGTGCAATCACATTTAAGAACATTGCAACTTTCTCCTCTAAGAGGACATATTTGGAATCAGATAATCCCACACTTCGAACAAGTGTACAAAGACACATGAAGGTATGCCTATTCACTCGGAGTTGTTCATGACAATCAATATCGCTATCCTTCACCAATCTATTCAAATAGTCTAATTGTGCTTGGAAGGGATGTGGTGACCTTTTAATATCCAACCTAGATTGGTACCTCTCCAAGGCAACTTGTAGTACAATAATGTACACACCACATACATAGTTAATAGATGACACAACTTCTTGGAGTGCTACAAATGCTTCAAATAGGTCCATCGTACTGTCCGAGCATTCATTATTGTCCATCTACAAATGCTTCAACTAGCACATCAATTTCTGATGGGTACTGAAAGAGCTCCCAAAAGATTGCATTAATTCAAATCTAAACACATTCAATATGATTACAATTTATATATATATATATACACTACATTACATGGTGTTATTAACATTATTAATGGGAATGGCTGTTTTTGCTCAAGAAAATTAAAGAGGCCTTTATTTTTAAAATAAGGAAGTGGAAGGACCATATCAACAAAATTAATTAAAATTTAAGCAAAGAATGCAGGGGGTTTGTTGTATGTGAAAAAAGAACCTGTCCTTGATAATTAAGGATTCACTAATAAATGTGTAGTTAATTGTACCCACCTGTTACCTACTGCTACTGGTTAACTAACTTTGACTCACCATTAACTGGGTATTATTAAGGACACCCCCAATCCCCATCCCCATCTATACATGAAAATTGAATGAGTCCATAAAATTTTGTCCATGGGACTTGAATGAGTACTTTTTTTTATTTTTTTTTATAAATGTTTCAAAAACAAAAAATTTTTGAATATTGTGTCCATGGTCGTCAAGTCATAGTAATTAGTGTGTATGATTTGAGAAAATACACACTAATATACTGAATTCTCTTTTTTCTTTTCTTTTTTTGTATTTTTATAGTTTTGGTATTTAGTGAATTTTTAAAAGATTTTTTTAACAAATTTTTTACTTTTTAGGTATGTTTATGTTAGCTATGTCTAAAAAGTTTTTTTTTTAAAAAAAAATTGCTTAAAATATTAAAAAAATTTAGTAAAAACAAAAAAACATGAAAAACAAGAATATAAAATTTTCTGAAAAGTGTTTTTTGAAAAACCTAACCAAGCTATGTACAGATACATCTGTAATGTAACTATGTGCATTTGTATGCAGATATAGTTCTGCTTGAGTTTAAAAATGGTGGAACACCTATCTTTCAAATTTGTTCATGCTGAGAGCATTGGAACATCTTTGTTTAAAATGGTGTTTCCTTTTCCCCTTGTGTTTCTGAAGCAAACAAAGAAAGAGAAGGTGATTTCCTCTTTTCTTTCAATCTCATTTTTGCCTATTTGAATCCAAGAACAAACATATAGCACCACAAAGATTCCATTGGTCATATGCTGTCAAAAGATGTGAAAGTTTATAGTATGAGATCCTTGCCAAAAATTGAAGTTTAAAAATATGAAAAATAACATGCCACTAAATTTTGACAGAAACACATAAATCAAATCAATCACATAACCAAACAAAAAATATATATGGATGGACAAAACTTTCAAAAGTGAGTTGACCAATAAATTCTGTAAGAACTTCAGTCATGTACATCTATGTTCATTTCTGTGTTCCATTTTTGTGTATATGTAATAACGGTTGGGATAAATTTCTTTGCATCCTCATGTAAAATTTCATCCTACTACTTCCTCAGTTTTTGTTGCTTGCAAGCACAATAATTTCACCTATTCTTTGTTACAATCCGACCACACCAGAAAACAAATAGCTAAGATGGACAAAATTATCTAGACTCATTCAATAAAAAAAAAGATGGCAATATGTTTGGTGTCCCTTTCATTCAT
>JAPPVO010002878.1:0-19781 GCA_030407325.1 Camellia japonica
AAAGGAGTTCTGTGGTTTAACTTTAATGAATGAGTGCTGTGTTCATCAATGCATTTGGTAAAATGGGATTGCATATATTGTGGGGAAACCCTGAATTTGGTCCAAGTGATTTTATTTGGAACTATTGTTTATAGAATATTGTTTATCTTTAGTTTTCTGCAGATTCAATGCATATCCCATCAAAATCACCATTTGCAATTTTACTGCCCACTGATCTTCGGCCCTTATATTGACGAATCGGCCCTTGCCCCAGGGGGTTTATGATAAGGACTTCTGGATCGATTCGTGAGCCGGCTGGGGTAGTTTGCCGAACATATGGATGAATCTGCCCTTGCCCCAGGGGGTTTATGATAAGGACTTCTGGATCGATTCGTGAGCCGGCTGGGGTAGTTTGCCGAACATATGGATGAATCTGCCCTTGCCCCAGGGGGTTACTATTCTAAACAAAGCCGTATATTGAATATTGTTTATCCAAACTTTAGTTTTCTGCAGATTCAATACATATTCCATCAAAATTACCATTTGCAATTTCACTGCCTACGGATCTTCGGCCCTTAACTTAGTCGGCGTCAGTCGATTGGGTGTCGCGATTAATGAACTTGCCTCGATCGTGCTGCCTCTGCGAGCGTTAAATGATTAAAGGGATAGCTTTTAAGAGTCTGGTATCTTATCTGATTCAGACTCCTGAGAGAATATCAATTGTACGAATGTCCAACAAACTCTTCTTTAACAGCAAAGGGGAAGCCAAGACATTGGCTGAGCTTGGTGGTGACATGAGGCAAAGTGAACACTGTGGTGCGCCCTTGCGAGCTGGGAGTAAGAGTGCTATGGGTCGACAGAGGCGTCAGTCTCCTAGACGTCGTAGTAGATCGCCCAGACGGGATAGGCAGTCCCAGGGGAAATCGCCACACGCCCAAGTTGATAGGAGACCAGACGCGAATCCGCGCCCATTAAGTTTCGCAGTATTTGTTAGGAATAAACCTATGACAGAAGCGGACTCGATCGTTCGAGATCCAGACGTGGCGGTCGAATTTGCTCGACAAATATTTCCTCCGGAAGTGCAGCAGTCAATGGTCGGTCGTAGGACTACGAAGTATTTCGCGAGGGCATTCATGGGGCGGTGAGAGGGCTCTATACGGCTTATGAAGTCGGAATGCGATTGCGCGCCGCCCGTCGAGAAATGGAGAAGAAGGAAGAGCGTATCCGTAGTTTAGAGGCTCGCGTGGAGGCGGCTGAACGTGAGTTAAGAGAGATCAGAGCGGCTCAGCCGCAACCGGCTGGGCAGGTGAATCCGAATCCAATCGTGGAAGAGAGGGTTACCAGTCGGCTTATAAGTGCTGCCATTGCCGATCGAGAAACGGCCAGCATGTTCGCATTGGAGTCCGCCAAGGGGAGGTCTTATGAAAAAGGTTTTCATAAGGGGCGCTTGGTTGGAATCCAAAAGACTAAGGAGACGCTTGCCGAAGAGGTTTGCCGATGTGAAAATCGTGGGTTCAGGCACGGTTGGATCAAGGCATCTCAAGTCGCCGAATCTCTTCGCTTGTCAGGCATTGATGCGGCGTCACCTCTCCATCACAATGAGGATTTTCCGTTTTCTGCTTTCGAGGTTGAAAAGAGTGAGGATGAGGGCGATGCCGTCTGACTTTAATTATTGTAAAGTTCGAACGCTGGTCGCGTTTGCTATTATGTAATTTCTTGGTTGGTTGTATATATATATAAAAAAGAAGAAAACGCTTTGTTGAAAATACCAAATTGTCTCCTGCATTCGGCGTGTTAAATTGATAGGACCGGCATGTTAAATTTATGCTTTGATTTGTTGTGCGTGGTCGGAACGCATGTAGTGGCCGTTTACTTTTGAATAAAGCCATTGCGGCGTATGTCGTTGAAATTTTGAAGAAGTCTGGCCGATTGAATTGAGTGGGGTAAATCTTTGGCCTTGCGCAGCCTGTGCGCGTGCGTTTTTGCCAACCGTTGGGTTAACTAGGTCGTGGAGAATGTTGACCGACGCTTGTCTCGTGGGATTTAACATTGATAAAATCGCCTCGGGATTTGGGCCTCGAGATCGCGGCCTTTATTGAGAATAAAAGCGGTAGGAGCGCCTCATGTAATCAAACATCTATCGCGTGGGGTGGTCAAGTGTTGTCACCATCAGGTGGTGATGATAGTCGCAGGGGTTGAGATTCCGGCTGAACCTGGCGCTCACACGGTTTGCGGCGGGGGATCCTCCGATGTAGGAGGTGGACCGCTGAAAGGAGAAACTGGAAACACGTCAGTCTCCAGGTCGTTGAAGCAGATCGCCCCGAAAGGAGACACGACGACCGTTGCCCCTAACCTCTCTTGTCTTGGATCTTGGCCTTGACATTGTCGATGGTGTCTGAGGCCCAGCGACATGCCGATTCGGGCGCGGCTAGATCGATGCGTGATTTGTCTTAGAAGTTAGAGATAGATATTGTAATGTTTGAACGCGGATTGCGTCTATGTAACAACTTTTAAATCAAATAAAAAGTATTATTTTATATGATTGAGTCTCACTCTGAAGAAAATCTTTTGTTTAGTTATGCCAGATGGACGTTCCAAATTCCAACTTTTAATGATTAGGCAGGTCATTTCGTATGGTTTAACAGCTTAGATATTTTTGCTTAAATATTTTTCCTTCATTCAGGAATCGGCCCTTGCTTCAGGCGGAACGTGGATTAAACCTTAATGGGTCATACTCGTGGGCCGAATAAGACATGCCTTGTCTGGCGAACCGTACTTATTTCGGCCCTAAGGTGTCATGCACCAAGGGGGGCTCCGAATCCGGAGACTTATTCGGCCCTAAGGTGTCATGCACCAAAGGGGCTCCGAATCCGGAGACTTATTTTGGCCAATCGTGATATCCACGAAGGGCGCTCCGAATCCGGAGACTTATTCGGCCCTAAGGTGTCATGCACCAAAGGGGGCTCCGAATCCGGAGACTTATTTTGGCAAATCGTGATGTCCACGAAGGGCGCTCCGAATCCGGAGACTTATCCGGCCCTAAGGTGTCGTGCACCAAAGGGGGCTCCGAATCCGGAGACTTATTTTTGGCCAATCGTGATATCCACGAAGGGCGCTCCGAATCCGGAGACTTATTCGGCCCTAAGGTGTCGTGCACCAAAGGGGGCTCCGAATCCGGAGACTTATTTTGGCCAATCGTGATATCCACGAAGGCGCTCTGAATCCGAGACTTATTCGGCCCTAAGGTGTCATGCACCAAAGGGGGCTCCGAATCCGGAGACTTATTTTGGCCAATCGTGATATCCACGAAGGGCGCTCCGAATCCAGAGACTTATTCGGCCCTAAGGTGTCGTGCACCAAGGGGGCTCCGAACCGGAGACTTATTTTTGGCCAATCGTGATATCCACGAAGGGCGCTCCGAATCCGGAGACTTATTCGGCCCTAAGGTGTCGTGCACCAAAGGGGGCTCCGAATCCGGAGACTTATTTTGGCCAATCGTGATATCCACGAAGGGCGCTCCGAATCTGGAGACTTATTCGGCCCTAAGGTGTCGTGCACCAAGGGGGCTCCGAATCCGGAGACTTATTTTTGGCCAATCGTGATAGCCACGAAGGGCGCTCCGAATCCGGAGACTTATTATTCGGCCCTAAGGTGTCATGCACCAAAATGGGGCTCCGAATCCGGAGACTTATTTTGGCCAATCGTGATATCCACGAAGGGCTCCGAATCCGGAGACTTATTCGGCCCTAAGGTGTCATGCACCAAAGGGGGCTCCGAATCCGGAGACTTACTTTGGCCAATCGTGATATCCACGAAGGGCGCTCCGAATCCGGAGACTTATTCGGCCCTAAGGTGTCATGCACCAAGGGGGCTCCGAATCCGGAGACTTATTTTGGCCAATCGTGATATCCACGAAGGGCGCTCCGAATCCGGAGACTTATTCGGCCTAATGTCATGCACCAAAGGGGGCTCCGAATCCGAGACTTACTTTGCCAATCGTGATATCCACGAAGGGCGCTCCGAATCCGGAGACTTATTCGGCCCTAAGGTGTCATGCCCCAAAGGGGGCTCGAATCCGGAGACTTATTTTGGCCAATCGTGATATCCACGAAGGGCGCTCCGAATCCGAGACTTATTTTGGCCAATCGTGATATCCACGAAGGGCGCTCCGAATCCGGAGACTTAGTCGGCCCTAAGGTGTCATGCACCAAAGGGGCTCCGAATCCGGAGACTTATTTTGGCCAATCGTGATATCCACGAAGGGCGCTCCGAATCCGGAGACTTATTTTGGCCAATCGTGATGTCCACGAAGGGCGCTCCGAATCCGGAGACTTATTCGGCCCTAAGGTGTCGTGCACCAAAGGGGGCTCCGAATCCGGAGACTTATTTTGGCCAATCGTGATATCCACGAAGGGCGCTCCGAATCCGGAGACTTATTCGGCCCTAAGGTGTCCTGCACCAAAGGGGGCTCCGAATCCGGAGACTTATTTTGGCCAATCGTGATATCCACGAAGGGCGCTCCGAATCCGGAGACTTATTCGGCCCTAAGGTGTCATGCACCAAAGGGGGCTCCGAATCCGGAGACTTATTTTGGCCAATCGTGATATCCACGAAGGGCGCTCCGAATCCGGAGACTTATTCGGCCCTAAGGTGTCGTGCACCAAAGGGGGCTCCGAATCCGGAGACTTATTTTTGGCCAATCGTGATATCCACGAAGGGCGCTCCGAATCCGGAGACTTATTCGGCCCTAAGGTGTCGTGCACCAAAGGGGGCTCCGAATCCGAGACTTATTTTGGCCAATCGTGATATCCACGAAGGGCTCCGAATCCGGAGACTTATTCGGCCCTAAGGTGTCATGCACCAAAGGGGGCTCCGAATCCGGAGACTTACTTTGGCCAATCGTGATATCCACGAAGGCGCTCCGAATCCGGAGACTTATTCGGCCCTAAGGTGTCATGCACCAAAGGGGCTCCGAATCCGGAGACTTATTTTGGCCAATCGTGATATCCACGAAGGGCGCTCCGAATCCGGAGACTTATTCGGCCCTAAGGTGTCATGCACCAAAGGGGGCTCCGAATCCGGAGACTTACTTTTTGGCCAATCGTGATATCCACGAAGGGCGCTCCGAATCCGGAGACTTATTCGGCCCTAAGGTGTCATGCACCAAAGGGGGCTCCGAATCCGGAGACTTATTTTGGCCAATCGTGATATCCACGAAGGCGCTCCGAATCCGGAGACTTATTCGGCCCTAAGGTGTCATGCACCAAAGGGGCTCCGAATCCGGAGACTTACTTTGGCCAATCGTGATATCCACGAAGGGCGCTCCGAATCCGGAGACTTATTCGGCCCTAAGGTGTCATGCACCAAGGGGGCTCCGAATCCGGAGACTTATTTTGGCCAATCGTGATATCCACGAAGGGCGCTCCGAATCCGGAGACTTAGTCGGCCCTAAGGTGTCATGCACACCAAAGGGGGCTCCGAATCCGGAGACTTATTTTGGCCAATCGTGATATCCACGAAGGGCGCTCCGAATCCGGAGACTTATTCGGCCCTAAGGTGTCATGCACCAAAGGGGGCTCCGAATCCGGAGACTTATTCGGCCGTAAGTTGCCTGAAGATGAGAGAGAAAGTCGATGTTTCATTAAAACGTGGCATCAGTACAAGCATCGGATCCCACAAGTCGGGTCCGTAAATGGATCTCCCTAAGATCTATGTTGGCAGGAATTGCGGTGAGCCACGGATTTCCTCAACGCCGCGGTCTGTTGGGAAGCGCATAAGCTGATGGTAGGTGCTTGGGACAGCCTTCATGAGGTGCAACCAGGGACGTCCCATGATGGCATTATATGGTGACGGAAGCTTAACAACTAAGAATTCCACGTCAACCGTTTTTGAGCCCGCTCGAACAGGGAGCACGACCTTCCCCAATGGGTACTCTGGATTCGCGTTGAAGCCGAACAGTGGTTGAGAGGACGGGGATAGGTCCGACTCGTTGAGACCGAGTTCAACAAAAGTTCTGTAGTACAAAATTTCCGAAGTGCTGCCTGGATCTACGAGAATGCGTTCAACGCTGAACTGTCGTACGCGTAATTTGACGACCAAAGGATCGACGTGGCTGGCCTTCGTTCCAACGAGGTCGGAGTCATTGAACTTAATTGTCTGAGTTTCTCTGGGCTTGCCAGTTGACAAGTTATTCTTTTGGAGGATCGGGTGTGATTGGATTGTATGCACGGTCGGGGGTGCCGGCAAACTGTAGATTATGTGGATCACACCAAGCGGGGGTGAATCCTGTCTCAGGGCTAATGCTTTGGTTGGCTTCCCCTTGCCCACGTATTGTTGCAATCGACCATCTTGTACTAGTTCCTCCAGATGATCCTTTAGCGCATAACAACTCTCGGTTTCGTGGCCGTGATCTTTGTGGTATTCGCATCGTCTGTCCCTCCTCCGTGTGTCGGGAGGCCCCACCATCTTCGACGGCCACTTGAAAAATGGAAGGTGCTGGACTTTGGTCATTATTGCTGCGATCGGCTCTGTTAACTCCGTATATTTTTTGTCGGTTCGCCTTGAGCGTCTGCTGTCGACTTGTAGTTGTTCGTTCATTCGGTGGGAGCACTGATCGCTCGATCGGCGGGAGTCCCGCCTCTTATCCCGCTTGGCTCGTTGCCGGGGCTCAGGGCTCGGTGGCGGTACGGAGCTTATTGGTCGAGCGATTTCGGGGAGGGCCGTTTTGCTGGAGGTTTGTCCGGCTTTTATTCTTATGGCATCATCTTCGACCTTACAGTATTCTTCAACCTTCTTCATTAGTGCCCAAACTGTTTTGGGGGGCCTTCTGGTCAGGGAACTGCGCAGAGCACTGTCAGGATGTAAACCCATTTTGAAGGCGGTGATGGCCATGGAGTCGTTGCAAGCGTCACACAAGATTGAAGCACTCCCAATATCGCGCCGAATACGCTCTGAGCGTCTCTCCCGACTGGATCTGCATAGCCCAGAGGGAGTCGGCCTGTTTCGGTTGTACCTCGTTGGTGATAAACCTGGCCCTGAAGGATTTCTGCAGTTGTCGGAAGCTTTTAACCGAAGCTGGCTCCAACTTGTAATACCACCTGACGGCTAGTGGACCTAGGCTGCTAGGGAATATTCGGCACATGAGGGCTTCATTGTCTGCGTGTAGCGTCATGGCCTGTTTGTAATGACGGATATGATCAGTGGGGTCTGATTTTCCGTCGTAAAGAGTGAATGACGGGGCTTTGAATTTCTTGGGCAGGGATGCCCTTGCGATCCGTCGAACGAAAGGATCGTGCTGGTCTTCCTCGTTTGAGCTGATTCTCCTGCGCTTGTTCCTTGTTCGCAGATCTTTTTCAGAGGAGCTGGAGGTTTCGGACCGTCCCCTTGCGTCGAGCTCCGTGGATGATGAGTTGGAGTTGCTACTGGTATCTTTTGGTCGGGCCCGAGGTCTTTGTCCGTCCGCCTTCGGAGGTCGCTCTGGTTCCTCGCGCATGGCCTCTCTCGATTTTGCTACCTCCAGGGCCAAATCCTGACGGAGTCGTTCGTTCTCAGCGATCATGTTCTCGAGCCTCTGTTCGTTCTGCTTTGCTTGTTCTATAATAGCCTGCATTGTTTCTTGCGCTGAGGTCGTTGGCGAATCGAAGTTCAGGGCGCGTCGTGCCGCGATGGTCTCTTTTCCGAGCATGTTAGCTGGGGTGAGGTCGTCTACCTGTGTGGTCGCGTCGGTGGCTATCGGAGGATCTTCGGTCACGTCTTCCATGGATGTATTCGAGTATTCCCACAGACGGCGCCAATTGTGGGGAAATGGGTTGGAAATACTCTTCCGATCCTGGGAGACGCTGATGATCCTCTGCTAGTCACCTGCAAAGACACGAATACTCCGGTCGGGGGTGCCGGAATTAGCACTCCGACGGACAAGTCATTTTCCTCAAGAAAGCTTGTTTACTAAGTTTTTAGAAGTGATTTTCTTACATACCTTTCTTTTCTGTTCATTGCCTCTATATTTATACTTGTTCTTTTATGATCCTCGGGACCAGAGCCTACTTTTTCAATCATTATTTTTCCATTATTCGGCTCTAGGGATCCTTCCCTATTCGGCCTCCATGTCTATGCGGGATGTACGCCGGCTAGAGTATAGCTCTTAAGATATACCTCCCCCATCCTTGCCATTTATTCGGCCACCACAACCTACGGATGGAGCTAATTGCTTAAGTTGGATGATTTGCTTAATGTATATGGAGATCACAATTTTTAAGTGGTACCTATTCAAACACCTTTCAAAATACATAAAACAAAGTGTTCCACTTTTGCAAATTAGTTTACACTTGTATGTGTCACATAAAACATAGCCTAATAATCAGAACAAGAGCGTATAATGTAAATAAAGATCACATTATGATTAGTAGAGGCCGATTTTTAATCTAGTGAGTGGGGTGCTCAATTCATGACCTTCCTCTCTCATACCTAAGTTTTTGAGTCGAGACACTTTGGTGATAACGAACATGTGGCCTTTGGCACAAGTTACGGGTTTCCTAAATTTTCCAAAAATATTTAAGTGACAACTCTGAAATCTGGCAATGCAGTCCATTTTTGGCATTTTTTTAATTAAAAATCAATTTTCCAAAAAATTTGCCAGATTTAGACTCATTTGTATTTATCTATTTCACATTGCACTTGTGAAATCAATTCAGAACCACAGGAGTCCGAACTATAGGGCTATCATATTTGAAAGGAGCACGAAAACCAAGTTATAACAACTATGCTCACTCCGCTCACGTGGATCATATACTGACGATGAAACTCTATCGACTCTGTCCCTTATGAAATAAAAGCAATCATCGCTCAAGGTATATACAGTAACCCTCTAACGGTAACAATCTATGACAGCTCGATATGACAACAGCTAGTCCATATCTAACACAGCATCCAAACTAGACATGTCATCAACACAAATGCAAAAAGAAGTCGGCGACTGGCAACCTCTATATCACAACCCCGACACCCTTGCTCCAAGAAAATCTCATCACTAATAGGTGACACTACACTGAGTGGAGATGCTAACTGAGCCAACTCTAACCCCAATGCCGATGCAAATACAGACGAGATAAAAGAATGGGATGCACTCGTATCAATCAACACATTAGTAATAGAATTGCATAATAGGAAAGTACCTCGCACTACCGAAGGTGCTGGCACTAAGTCTGGCATGGTAACAGCATACACATGCCTAATAGGTCTCTGCTCCACCTGCTCATTCCTCGGAGCATAAGTTTGGTGCACTGACTCAGCCGAATAGGCTCTTTGATTGGCCCTTGAGGCCTGAGCTAACTGTGTTGGCTGATGGCTCCGTGTCTGCATCTAGCTAGATGCTCTAGATGTGCTGTCTGACTGAGGGTGAAACCTTCTCACGTGTCCCGCCTACCCACACTGATAACAAGTAGGCAACTGCCCACCCCTCTAACTCTGGCTTTGAGAACGAGCTGACGATGGTGCAGAATGTTACCCTCCTCCCTTCTTCGGGCAAACTATAGACTTGTGACCCAGTTAGCCACACTTGAAATAGGCAATCTCTCCCTAGCCACCTCTTCTTGACCGAAAACTTGGTACAGGAAAATTAGATCTAGATTGAGCTCTCTGGGACTGCAGTGGGGTAGAACCCCTCTGTATCTTGTTGTCTCGTGTCTCCCCCTGAACCTCCTAACTCCTCCTGGAGCCTCTCATACGTTCCTCTTCCGCCTGAACCACAGTCTCTAGATGTGCCGCTGCTTCCATAAGGCTCCCGTAGTCCCTAATCATTGACCCAACTACTTTGAACAAGAGCCCGATCCTCAACTGCTTCTCGAACTCGATACAACGGCGTTCCTCAATTACCACGAATTCCAGTGCAAATCTCAACAAGTTGGTAAAGGCAGCCTCAAACTCGGCCACAAGTGTGTTAAGGTGCTTGAGCTTTAGAAACTAATGCCTTAACTTCTCCATGGTAGTGGGAGGTAACAACTTGTCCTAGAAGGCGTTGATGAAAGCCTCCTAAGTCACTCAAATGCATCCACACATGTACTTCCACCATTGACCCGCATCTCCTTTGAACTGGAAGGATACCAAGGTCACCCTCAAACCATCGTCCTCGATACCCAGCATCGCGAATGTCTTCACCATCTGCTCGAGCTATTCATCCGTTTTCAGTGGCTTCTTCGAATCCCCACAAACTCATCCGAGTTAGACCGGAAGAACTCCCTTTTCAAGAAAGATGGCTTGCCTCAGCAACTTGGGACCGGACTTGATTTTCAGCTCTGAGAATATCCATAGATTCCCACAAAGCTGTAGCCATTTCATGGGCCAAAGTATTCATGGCCTGCTGGCCATTTGGTTTGGCCATATTGGCCTGACCGACCCATTCTTCTCGTGTTGGAATTTTATCCGGTAACAGCACCTCATGTTGTCTAGGCCAACCACGCTAACCACTATCACGTTCCCATCCTAACATCCTATTGAAGGTAACACCAGAGATTAGGACATTTACAAATGTACCAAAACTAATTCACTCACGTCCTAATGTGATGGACAACATTTAATTCATTCCACATAAGCACATAAACACATACGAACTTTCTTTCTAGATAAGGATCGTCCTGCAGTATTACCAGAGTTCTAGTTAGAAGCAGCAGTGATCAAGTGCTCTTCTAATAAGACTTCTAGAAACTCGTAGACTTAATCAATATCTTAGAAATTAAATTTCATACCCATATAGTCACTTAAGCATGTTATCACATAAGCATACTATAACCCCCACAAATATCTCTATCAAGCGAGATAAACCCATTGTGGTAAAAACCACTTCCCACATACCCAAGTATTTAAACTCGGTAAGCTTTGATACCAAGTTGTAATGCCTCGAATTAAATACAACCACCCATCCACAATAGTGATTAAAAGACGACATATGAAGAGATAAGTACTTCCATTAATTTAAATTTCTTATACAAAAGAGCAACACATGCAACTATACATTCACAAGCCTAGCCCTGAATCTATAGCATGTGTTACATGGTGAGGAACAAAACGAAAGGTAAATAAATAAGAGAATGCCCTAAAGGCTTACAATTTTCCAAGTTAGCACTTGGTTACAACAAAAATGGATTTAAATCCCAATACATATAAAAGCTCTTGGCTTGTACAAAACAAATACACAATTAAACAAAATGAAGCTCTTGCTCCATGTCCTCCCAAGCTATTGCCTTGGCAGAGGCATATCATCTGCAGCTAAAATGTTTTTTCCACATAGGGTGAGCCAAAGCCCAGTAGAAATAGTCCAACAGAACATATGAATCTTAACAAAACTGTAAGGGTAAAATGCACATGCTATGTTCATGACAAAAGATTTTATATCTTTTTCAAATCATGCCATGCAAAGTTTATATTACCATTCATGAAACAGTTTCCTTTTTTATGAAAACCAGTTTGTGAATACAACTCTGTGAATCTGTTGGCATGTATCTGCTAGCAGGTTATACAACCACTGCTCTTTTGTCATTTTTACTGGTATTAACCAGAAGGCTCAACACCTATCAACACGAGTTTCTAGTCTCTCACCAAGGACACATAGAGCAATTTATCATAGTAACCACACCCCCTACCCAGATTCACCAAGTATTCACCATTTTCTCAAAACAAAATAATTTTAACAAATGAGAAATAGTTTTCATTCTCTTAGTCCTCATGCAATTTCTACAATAATCATGGCTATCCTCCACCGATAGTCCAAAACAGATATCTCTAAACAAATAAAATAATTCCATAAAGATAAACTTTCCAAATTTCGAGATACGAGTGGTAATACATACCCAATTTCACCATCTTAATCAATAACAGTTAAATTTCATATTCCAACATCTATATCATTATTTATAAAAATCAACATTTAGGGCAAAACCTCTCTTCCAAAATCACTTCCAAATTTTAAAACCAACCATGCTGTCACCTCTACACCTCATTTCCCAACCCCATAATCATTTCCATGAAATCATTTGAAAATCTCTCTTTTTAGTTTCGAACCCAAAATCCAAGATTTGTTCAAAAGTCCATTTCTTTCGCATGGCAGTTTTATAAAAATGAATACCTAAATAAAAACTCATAAAGAGGTGCGAAGAATCCCTACTTCAAGCTTAGAAGGGTAAAAGAGAATAACTTGTAAAAAACTTGACGTCAACAAAATCGTGAACCACTTGGATCACCATTCGGATCACAGGAAAGCTCTTGACGCGATCTACACTTTATCTTAAGGATCAAGGTGAGAAAACACCTCTAGGTGAGTAGATCTAAGAATTTAAGTGGAAAAAAGTGAATGTTGAGAGAGAGACAGAGAGTTACGGGTGAGAGATGGAAAAAGAGAAACAACTTATGAGAAAATAAGACTTTGGGTCTGTATATAGTGACTAGGTATTAGTGGAATAGTAGTTCCAAGGTCAAATGAAAGAATAAGTCAAAAATCTCCAAAAAGTAAGGCCCAAGCCCAACAAAATCTAGAAAAGAGTTACAGGGGTCGACCCTTACGACATTGACACTTGTGTTAGGTAGTAGGCAAGGTGTCGACCGTTGGACCCAAGGTGTTGACACTAGATTTCAGCAAGCAAACTCCAAATTTGTAATAGACAAGGGTCGATCATTCCCAGACTGGTGTCGACCCTTGAGGCCAACAAAAAAGAAGTAAGTGTTGACACCACGGTGTCGACCCTAAATTTCAGTAGCCACCCCGAGACACAGCAGCAATAAGGTGTTTACACCTCCCAGACTGGTGTCGATCCTTGGAACAGAACAAGGCAAGGAAAAAGAAGACAGTGTCGACACCAACAAGGTGGTGGCGACCCCTAAAGCCAAAACCAATATAAGGAGAAAGGATTGACCACCACAAATATGGTTTTCCGAATTCAAAGGTAATAGATGGGTCAGGTCGAAATCAAGATCGCTATACTATGTGTCTAGAATTAATACATAGGAATTTTTATAGTTTGGGATCAGCACCTTCCAATGATATCAGGTTTGTCAGATCCTCTCCTATATATTTATTTCTCATAAATATATACATGCTACGTATATTTTGTACATACGTAATAGATGGTAGTCTGTAAACGTTATTTGATATTAAGGGTCCTCTAATTGTTTGAAAAAGTGCCTAACTAAAAAAAAACTGTGTTGGCGCAATAAGGTTACTTTAAGAGTTCCACTCTCTCGTCCCTATTTTGTGCATATTTCTGTTTGGTGTTTGTGTTAAGAGAGATTGGATGGAGATGGAGTTAGAGAGGTGACAGGGGTGTCGATTGGGTTGGGGTTAGAGAGAACACAATTTAGGATTCCCATTTTATCTCTATAAATATAAACACTATTTGCAGAATCAAATGTTGTTAGTGTTTTGGGGCTATGCCTCCAAAACTACAATTACTCCCCAATAAGACTCTCCATCGCCATTTTTGTAACAGCTATGGCACATCCCTTCCTATAAAATGGTTTTGGAATAGGAATAGATTAAAAGTGTTAGGGGTTTCTAATAGATGAAAAGGCATGAAGAATGGGGGGAATAAAGCAAAAATGAGGGTGTTTGAGTTTCTAACTTTGATTATCCACTAAAGTTAGTAAGGACTTTTAATTAACTTAAGTAGTGGTCTCTTATGAAGTAAAAATTCTTGATTTATGAAGTAGTGGTTTCTAATTATGAAATAATGGTTCATTTTTCATTATGAATCTGTGGATGGTTTCCATTCTATTGTGAATGGGTCATTTCTATTCATGGCTCATAACCTTATAAATAAATGTGATTCATGTTTATAATTTTCTTATTATTTTTTATGATTCCTATGATTCATGTTTGTTATGTTTGTTTATATTATTTATTTTTTTTTTCACTTTCTTATGATTTTATGGGTGTGAGGCTGCTTCTATGATTCATAGTGTTAGAAAGATTGCTTTTGTTCTATTCAGATACGAAATGTCTTTTCTTCATTTCTTACGATTCGTCTTATATGTTTCTTGTCTGTAGAATTGTATTTTCAGTGTATTAGATCTCTTTATACAATATTTGAGTGTATTTTTTTTTCTCTCTTTAAAATTGTGATATGTTTTCTCTTCTATTGCTGCAATTGGGTGAGCCTTTTGGTATGGAAGGATTGTTTTTGTTCTATTGTGGTAAGAAACGTCTTCTATTCCTTTCTTATACTTTTTCTTATACATGGTTGGGTTGCTGCAACATTGTGTTCTTGCTGCCCAGGTAAAGAAACCACACTGGTTGTCCTACCCAAATGCTGCTGTTGCCATAATATTACTGTGCCCAGATTCTGTTGTAAACTATGATACTACCAATGTTTTGTGGAATTGGATTGATGATGTTTAAGCCTTGTTGTTCAAGACCCCTATCCTATTGGGATATGGTTGTTGAACAATATGATGATTCTAAATGTCTATCTATATCTTCCTAGTGGAACCGTGGTTATAATTCGAACTAACTCGAGCTACATTGGATTGGTTTGGGTTGGTTCTAATGCATGATTGGTTTGGTTCAGTTTTGGGTCTAAAAACTTAGAACCGACTGCGATTGGGTTGGTTTCAAATTTAGTATTAAACAGATCCATAAACACCCCTAGTTGTGCTTAGCTAATATTTTTCTAAATATCACAGATTTTCTGAACATGTTATTTCCCGGGGGGCTGTTGAGCCTTTTTTTCTTTGTTGGGTTGCTTTTGGTAGGTATTTATTTTACTTTATTTTTATCTCTTTTTCCTGGTTGGAACCTCTCTAACTGGGCTGTGGAGTGATTATTGTTGCACTCCCTCTGTTCCCTTGTGGTGTTGTTTGAGCTTTGATGTAATATTATATTGTTCTTCATCAATACAATTTTTCTTTGTTGATAAAATATATCTATATATACATATATATGGAGAACTAATTAGAGGATATGGATTTGTATTACCAACCCCAGTATTTGGGACAAGGCTAGTAGAGTTGATGATGCTAGGTGGAGAATTGAGAATTTGATGGGTTAGGTTTTCATTGTGATTTAGGAAGAGTTTATGAGAATTTTTGTATGTTTGTTTGTGTGAGCACGTGCTTGAGTATGTGTATTGGATGAAGGAGATGTGGAATTTTGTTTGTTCTAGTGAACATCCACCATATTCTTGAGCCATATCTATTGATGCTGACATTGTATAATAGTGAACTTTTCTAGAAAACTATCTGCTAAGGCAAAGCAGCCACAGCAGCCAGCTGTAGCCAAGGCCACAGTAGCCAGTTGCAGCTAGATATGCATATAAATACTGTCATCACTATATTACTTTTGACTTTATTTCATTCAATACAATTCATAATCGTGTTTCTCTTTAGTGTGTACTTGTATCTATGTAAAAGTGATTAATATAAAAAATAGATTTATGTAAGTATGTTACACTTGCAAGATTTAGAGGTTGACCCCATACGAAATAAAGTGAAGACAAAACAAAGGCTAAACCAACCAAAGTACATATATTTCATATCACACAAAATCCATAATATTTATTTAAGGAAAAAAAAAAAGAAAAACAATAAATAAAGCAGCAGCTAAATGAGGGGAGCAATCTATGTTAGTCATACTATCTAGGCATAATTCATGCAACCCTCCAGATCATTGTTACAAACTATTACCGGTGAATTCTCAACAATAACACTCCCAATTAAATCTATATTATCCAGTATCCTTTTAGTATTATTCATTCTTAGCTAGGGGATGGCAAATCCAACTAGTGCTTCATTGACAACAAGAGCAATTTTCAATCTAAGAGAGTTGGGCTAGCCTTGATTAAATATGCCATTGGTAATGGTCAATCTACTTTCCTTTTGTCATTTAATTTTTTATATTAGTTCATGCTGCCAAAGAAAACCTCTTTTTTTTTTTTTGTCTCACTCACAACAATTCCTTTCAAGTTGAATAACTTGTCATTCTTGTTGAATTGCAACATAAGCTCTGCTAGTTGAGGAATCTAGTGGCCTGTTTGGAAACAAATAAAAAGTAAGTATCAGTACTCCTTAACTCTTAATCTTAATTGTTTTCCACTTGTTACAGAGTGAAATGCTTCTTAGATTTGTTCTTGAATATATAGCTTTGGCAGCACTTAACATTTTCATTTTATTTATTTAATATATAACATTTTCAGTCCTCAACTCTACTATGATCATGCAATTTATTTATTTATTCATTTATTTTGTTGAGCACAATTACGAGTTAGGAATCTATTTAAGTATCTATAGCTTGGTGCGCATTGATAGGCCTTTTAAGTATCTATTTTAAGGGTGAATTTTCGAATATATATTATGCTTCCTTGGTAATAGCTAAGTTGTACGGAAGAAGGTGAGGTCTTTTCTGAGTTATACAAAGTTTTTTTTGTTTTTGTTTTAGTTAACCCATATAAATTTGTTTTATAGTGTTCCTTACCATATTTGCTTCCATGAAAAATATGTGCTCTGTTATATTATTATTAAATTTTTTTTTTTTTTTGGTTTCTTATGTTGTAAAATTGATTACTCCTACAGAATACATATGGCACCATTCAGTGATGAATATTTATATGTTGAAATTGCAAATAAGGTATGTAAAATGAATTTGGTGTATTGAAGCATTTGTATGGTCTATTATCACTATTATTTACTCTGTACATAAATATATGCTTGCTTTGGCTTTAGATGTCTCCATGTCAATAGTATAACTTAATTTTCATTGAAACAAACATCCACTAATGATTATTTTTGTTTTTGGTAACACTAAAATTTTTTGGACTTAGCTTGGGGGATGCTGCTGCTGCCACAAAGAACAACTTTGGCTCTTCCACTTTGGTTGCTGATAGTGGCTCATAGCAAATTACCCAACCTCAAAATCAGATACAAGTTGATATTGATGCACTCGTATAGGCAAACAACCATAGCATCTCAGCCTCACAAATGCCAACTGAACACCTCGCCTGTAATTGTTGAAATGGGATTGTGACTATGGGATTTGACTTTCATTGCTTTTTGGCATTGAGTTTTTGATCTTCAACATATCAAGAGTCTCAACATATTTCTGCACTCTTCTCACTTTCAAGAGAGTGATGTCAAAATTGAAATTTTAGTATCTTGAATATCTATAATTTAGAACTGTTTGGACGGTTTTGAAGTTGAGGACAATTTTTGATGTTTAGAAACATAGTTTTTGGATGGTTTGGAATGTACAGATAGTTTTTGGATGTTCGAAACTTATGAATAGTTTTTTTGATGTTTGAAATAATATTTTGGTGGTTGATTGATACTTATATATATATATATATATATGTGAAATTTGTTTGTAATATTTTTTTTAGATTGTACAGAACAGGTGAAACAGAACTTGTTGAATTTTTTTAAAAAAAATTATAAATATTCTACGATGAGCAAAATAGGCCGTTGTGCTAAATATTTAATAACTAGCATTGAGTGTCATGGTTTGTCTCTTGCATTAACGGCGTGCAAAAGTAGTTGTAGAAAAATTAAACATGACGTATAAGATGCGTTGTTAAAAGTTTTTAATAGCAAGTGAATGACTTTTCATGACTGGTCATAATACGACTTTACCTTACGTGTCGTAGAATTGTATCCATGGTTGCATTTGGTGCCGTAAAACACCCCCCCCCCCCTTTTTATTGTAGTGAATAACAAATATACATTAAAACAAGTTAATCATATTGCAAATGACAATAATAACCTAACATTTATTTTCCTCTCGAACCTAACAAAATGACCACACAAAAAAAACTTGTCTTTCTTAATTTTTGCAAAATCTAAAAATTTTAAATTTATATTTTGTAACTCCCACAAACACTCATTTTTCTTAAAAGGGGTGTATAGCTTTTTTTTTTTTAAAAAAAAAAAAAAAAAAAAAAACTCAAAGGCTTGATTTTTTTTGTTTTTGTTTTTGTTTTTTTAAGTTAAAATTCAAGGGTTTTCATGTTTCTTAATACTGTATTTATTTTTTTGTAAAGTCATGCACGGCATGACATGAGTTTTATGCACGTTCCATGTGTATTTTAAACATTATATTCTTAGATTTTTTTAATTTTTTTTATCATTAATTCTAAGAAAATAACATGGAAGAAATTTTAAAATAAATTGGTTCAAGTCAACCATAAAAATAGATTCATGAAGTGAAGGAAATTTATTGAAGAAGGATTGGATCGACATGCATGAAGATTAAAGAGTTTGGCTTTTTTTCATATTCATCTCTCAATATGAGAGAACTTGAGGGTTCGTAGGGCCCACCATGGGTTCCATTTTGATGATCCGAACCGTTTATTCTGTAGTACTCTCAATGTGTATCATTCATGAAAAAAATTTAGTTCGATTCAATAAACAAAAAATTTTTAATTTATTACATTTGTCTTCGAAAAAATGAACGACAAATATAATTTTAAAAATTGGTCATCTAGTTTTTAGGGAGAAACACGATAAAATTACAAATGTAACGATTATCATATCGATATAATTTTTTTATGGATGATATACATTAAGAACGCTACAAAATGAACAGTTTGAATCATGCAAACGGAACCCATGCTGAGCCACACAAGTCCTCAAGTTCTCTCATATTGAGATGTGAACATAAAAAAAGCCAAACCCAAGATTAAAATGATCACTAAAATGTATACTAATATTTATGATTAGTATAAAATTCTATGAAATTAAATTATAAATTTTTTCAACATATTTAATAAATACAACTATATTTGTTACACTTTAACAAGTGCACTTGTTCGTAGAACCTAATTAATAATAGAGAAAATTGTTAAAAAGTTCAAGGTAAAAGAGATAAAAGGCATTAGATCCAATAAATATTTTTTTATTGGTAAGAGATTCACCTTTTGTGAAATAGTTTGTTGAGAAAACTTTTTAGTTGTTTTGGAAGACATTTTATTTTCAATTTTACCCATTAATTTATCTGTTGACTTTTCGTTGACTATCTGTTCAAATTTATATCTATCTATTCAAATTATTTTCAATTTGTTAAAAAAAATTTTATCTATTCAAATTTATATCTATCTGTTCAATTTTTTCCTCTTATTTATTCAATTTTTTCCCTTATCTGTCCAAATTTTATTATGTGGTCAATTTTTTTTCACTTATTTGTTTAAACTATTTGTTCAAATTTTGTTGTCTGTTTTTTTTTTTTTTTGGACTTTTTTCATTATTAAATGCTGCCTATTTGTTCAAATATTTCCTTTTCTTATATGTTCAAATCTTTTTTTTTATTTCATATATATATGTTCAATTGAATCTGTATATAATTCAAAATGGCATTCACAGTCCAAAACAAAATTATGAATAAATTCACAGAACTAGTTTCATCGATCACGCCAAACAAAATTGACAAAAACCAATGAATAGATCTGAAAGCATATCACCGACAAATCACATCATAAGGCTCCAACAAGCATGAAAACAACACCTAAAACCTAGAAATGAATTTCAAAAAACAAGAATAAACTAAAGAAACAATCATAAAATCAACAATGTCGCAACATATTTACAAAAAACAAATCATTACAAATCTAGAGGAGGAAAAAAAAAAAAAAAAAAACAAAACTTCAAGTGGTTTGAATTACTAAAATTTCAATAGGTAAAATTTCAAGAAATACAAAAAGTCATTTTTCTTCTCAATCGCCTCCTTCAATCATCGATTTAGGGCTCAGAATGAGGAGTTGTCAAGATAGGATGGGATGACGAGACCATTATGGTCGGATCTGTTTAGATCGTTGGTGGTTGTCAAGCTGACACACCAG
>JAPPVO010002879.1:0-34241 GCA_030407325.1 Camellia japonica
AATAAAAAGGAAGTTGAATAGAAAAGAAATTGAATAAAATGGAAGTTGAATAAAAATAAAAATGGAAGTTGCATAAAATTAACAATGGAATCTCATTCAAGAAACCACTATACCTTAACGATCTATTTGGAAATAAAATAAAAAGGAAGTTGAATAGAAAAGAAATTGAATAAAATGAAGTTGAATAAAAATAAAAATGGAAGTTGCATAAAATTAACAATGGAAGTCTATTCAAGAAACCACTATACCTTAACGATCTATTTGGAAATAAAATAAAAAGGAAGTTGAATAGAAAAGAAATTGAATGAAATGAAGTTGAATAAAAATAAAAATGGAAGTTGCATAAAATTAACAATGGAAATCATTCAAGAAACCACTATACCTTAACGATTATTTGGAAATAAAATAAAAAGGAAGTTGAATTGAAAAGAAATTGAATAAATTGAAGTTGAATAAAAATAAAAATGAAGTTGCATAAAATAAAAATGAAGTTCATTCAAAAACCACTATACCTTAACGATCTATTTGGAAATTAAATAAAAAAGGAAGTTGAATAGAAAAGGAAATTGAATGAAAAGGAAGTTGAATAAAAATGAAAATGGAAATTGCATAAAATTAACAATGGAAGTCCATTCAAAAAACCACTAACCTTAACGATCTATTGGAAATTAAATAAAAAAGGAAGTTGAATAGAAAAGGAAATTGAATAAAAATGGAAGTTGAAATAAAATAAAAGGAAGTTGCATAAAATTAAATAGAAGTCCTTTCAAGAAACCACTATACCTTAACGATCTATTTGGAAATTAAATAAAAAAGGAAGTTGATAGAAAAGGAAATTGAATAAATTGAAGTTGAATAAAAATAAAAATGGAAATTGCATAAAATTAACATGGAAGTTCATTCAAGAAACCACTATACCTTAACGAATCTATTTGGAAATTAAATAAAAAAGTAGTTGAATAGAAAAGAAATTGAATAAAAATGGAAGTTGAAAAAAATAAAAATGGAAGTTGCATAAAATTAACAATGGAAGTTTATTCAAAAACACTATACCTTAACGAATCTATTTGGAAATTAAATAAAAAAGAAAGTTGAATAGAAAAGGAAATTGAATAAAATGGAAGTTGAATAAAAATAAAATGGAAATTGCATAAATTTAAATGGAAGTTCATTCGAAAAACCAATATACCTTAACGATTTATTTGGAAATTAAATAAAAAAAAAGTTAATAGAAAAGGAATTGAATAAAAATGGAAGTTGAATAAAAATAAAAATGGAAGTTGCATAAAATTAACAATAGAAGTCCATTCAGGAAACCACTATACCTTAACGATCTATTTGGAAATTAAATTAAAAAGAAGTTGAATAGAAAAAGAAATTGAATAAAAATGGAAGTTGAATAAAAATAAAAATGGAAGTTGCATAAAATTAACAATGGAAGTTCTTTCAAAAAACCACTATACCTTACGATCTATTTGAAAATTAAAATAAAAAAGGAAGTTGAATAGAAAAGGAAATTGAATGAAAATGGAAGTTGAATAAAAATAAAAATGGAAATTGCAAAAATTAACAATGGAAGTTCATTCAAGAAACCATTATACTTAAGATCTATTTGGAAATTAAATAAAAAAGAAGTTGAATAGAAAAGGAAATTGAATAAAATGGAAGTTGAATAAAAATAAAAATGGAAATTGCATAAAATTAACAATGGAAGTTCAATCAAGAAACCACTATACCTTACGATTTATTTGGAAAAAAAATAAAAAAGGAAGTTGAATAGAAAAGGAATTGAATAAAAATGAAGTTGAATAAAATAAAAATGGAAGGTGCACAAAATTAACAATGGAAGTCCATCAAGAAACCACTATGCCTTAACGATTTATTTGGAAATTAAATAAAAAAGGAAGTTGAATAGAAAAGAAAATTGAATAAAGAATGGAAGTTGCTTAAAATTAACAATAGAAGTCCATTCAGAAACCACTATACCTTAACGATCTATTTGGAAATTAATTAAAAAGAAGTTGAATAGAAAATGAAATTGAATAAAAATGGAGAGTTGAATAAAAATAAAAATTGAAGTTGCATAAAATTAACAATGGAAGTTCTTTCAAAAAACCACTATACCTTACCGATCTATTTGAAAATTAAATAAAAAAGGAAGTTGAATAGAAAAGGAAATTGAATGAAAATGGAAGTTGAATAAAAATAAAAATGGAAATTGCATAAAATTAACAATGGAAGTTCATTTAAGAAACCATTATACCTTAACGATCTAGTTGGAAATTAAGTAAAAAAGTGAGTTGAATAGAAAAGGAAATTGAATAAAAATGGAAGTTGAAAAAAAATAAAAATGGAAGTTGCATAAAATTAACAATGGAAGTTCATTCAAGAAACCACTATACCTTAACAATCTATTTGGAAATTAAATAAAAAAGGAAGTTGAATAGAAAAGGAAATTGAATTAAAATGGAAGTTGAATAAAAATAAAAATGGAAATTGCATAAAATTTACAATGGAAGTTCATTCAAAAAACCATTATAGCTTAACGATTTATTTGGAAATTAAATAAAAAAACAGGTTGAATAGAAAAGGTAATTGAATAAAAATAGAAGTTGAATCAAAATAAAAATGGAAGTAACATAAAATTAATAATGGAAGTCCATTCAAGAAACCACTATACCTTAACAATCTATATGCAAATTAAATAAAAAAGGAAGTGGAATAGAAAATAAAATTGAACAAAAATGGAAGTTGAATCAAAATAAAAATGGAAGTTGCATAAAATTAACAATAGAAGTTGTAACGCCCTCAAAAATAAACCCATAATAAATAATATAAACATGCATTATTATATTAAAACAATAATATAAATCCATCCATCAGAGTATTATGAAATAAAACATCAGAATAAATGCCCTACGGGCTTACATCTTGCCAAGCCAACACTTGGACACAATTCACTGAGTTCTAACTCAAAAACAGATAAAGCCCTAGGCTTGAAAGATTACATTGTTCAAATAAAACAAATAGAAATAAGACAAGTCTTCAAATTCAATTCCTCACAAGCTAAGTCCTTGGAGGGAGTGAACCACCTGAACCTGAAAAATAAAGTTCCCATATAGGGTGAGCCACAGCCCAGTAGAGAAATACTAAACCAAGCATAAGAATTAACTAAAGCATTAGCATCTGATACGTGGTTAACACTCTACAATCAAGTTACAATTTTCATGACACAAATGTCTACATTGCCTATGACACACTGTCTATGGCACATTTTACTTTCCACTTATGGCTCAGAACCTGGCCAAATAACTCAACAGGGTTTCATCTTTTATTACCATTACTTCCAATTCAACAGGAATAACAATCAAGTTAGACCTAATCATAACAAATACACATGTTGGTATTGTATCAATCATAATCACTTCACTTCCATACTTCCCAACAGATGCACATTTTAGTGATGTATCATATCAACAATAAATAGACATATATCTATTAATCAATAAGCACACATAAGAGTGATGCTACTGGAGTCCATCCCCTATCTTCTCCCAATAAATCCGGTTTAGAGGTCCATCCCCTATCTTCCCCTAAACCGTGGAGTTCATCCCCTATCTCCTCCAAAACCAAATGCATATGCAATGAAACACACATTTGCCATATACAACACATAATTAATACACAAATGTTCTGTATTAACTCAACAATCAAACAATTGACTCAATTCCAGTTATACCTAAGCCGCATGCAAGGTCTACAACAATCAATGGCTATCCTCCACCGATAGCCCAAAACAGTTATTTCTAAACAAGAAATAAATACATCAATGAATGTAAATTCAACATTCTCAAAGGTAAATATTTAAACTACCCCCAAATATATATCATCAATTCATTAAATTTCCCAATTCCATGAATTAAACCAAATTCCACATTATTCCTTTAAATTAATTATACAAATTAATCTAAACCAAAACCCTAAGGTTTCTTCCAAAATTACCAAACTACCCCCACATACCAAAATACCAACACTTAGGATTAAAGCGTATAAATGGAATAGGAAATCCCTACCTCGAATATATAACTCAGAAAGAAGAAGATGAAGATGATGCCCAAACTTCAAAGTGCTCCAAATCAAGAATTTCTCAGATTAAATGGAAGCCCTCACTCCCCTCTATCTTATTTGTAAAGCAACTAGGGCAAAAACCCACCCTAACTAGATCAAACCTAGGAGAGAAGGTGTTTAGAGAAAGAGAGAACTCGAAAATTAGGGTTTTTGGATCAAAAGGGGGCTGAAAAACTGTTTTAAAATACGCTGTTGCGTATTTATACCTGATAGGCTCGCTCGAGCGAAGACCTGGTCGCTCGAGCGACCAGACACATAAAATCCTCGCTCGAGCGAAGAAATGCTCGCTCGAGCGAATAACAAACCAGCTCGCTCGAGCGAAGAAAGCTCGCTCGAGCCAACAAACACTGCTTTCAGGTCTAAGTACTGGACGCGAAGCTCGCTCGAGCGAAGGGACCCTGGCTCGAGCGAAGGACCAAAATCAAAGACCTCGCTCGAGCGAAGAAGAGCTCGCTCGAGCGACCAACCCAAAACTGAACATGAACTCTTGGTTTCAAACCCAACCAACCTGTAAACAACCTGCCCAACAAATCCTATAACTCAAAACTGAAGAATTAAAGGACAACAACAACAACAATATGATAATATAATCTACGGAACATAAGTCCGGATACAATAATCAAATGGGAAAAGACCGGGGTCGCTATAGAAGTCCATTCAAGAAACCACTATACCTTAACGATCTATTTGGAAATTAAATAAAAAAGGAAGTTGAATAGAAAAGGAAATTGAATAAAATTTGAAGTTGAATAAAAACAAAAATGGAAGTTGCATAAAATTAACAATGGAAGTTCATTCAAGAAACCACTATACCTTAACGACCTATTTGGAAATTAAATCAAAAAGGAAGTTGAATAGCAAATAAATTGAATAAAAATGAAAGTTGAATAAAAATAAAAATGAAAGTTGCATAAAATTAACAATGGAAGTTCATTCAAAAAATAACTATACCTTAACGATCTATTTGGAAATTAAATAAAAAAAGAAGCTGAATAGAAAAGGAAATTGAATAAAAATGGAAGTTTAATAACAATAAGAATGAAAGTTACATAAAAATCAACAATGGAAGTTCATTCAACAAAACACTATACCTTAACGATTTATTTGGAAATTAAATCAAAAAAGGAAGTTGAATAAAAAAGGAAATTGAATAAAAATGGAAGTTGAATTAAAATAAAAATGGAAGTTGCATAAAATTAACAATAGAAGTCCATTCAACAAACCACTATACGCTAACGATCTGTTTGGAAATTAAATTGAAAAATAAGTTGAATGGAAAAAGGAAATTGAATAAAAATGGAAGTTGAATAAAAATAAAAATGGAAGTTACATAAAATTAACAATGCAAGTCTATTCAAGAAACCACTATACCTCAACGATCTATTTTGAAATAAAATAAAAAAGGAAGCTGAATAGAAAATGAAATTGAATGAAAATTAGGAGTTGAATAAAAATAAAAATGGAAGCTGCATAAAATTAAAAATGGAAGTTCATTCAAGAAACCACTATGCCTTAACGATATATTTTGAAATTAAATAAAAAAGTGAGTTGAATAGAAAAGGAAATTGATTAAAAATGGAAGTTAAATAAAAACCAAAATGGAAGTCGCATAAAATAAACAATGCAAGTTCATTCAAGAAACCATTATACCTTAACGATCTATTTGGAAATTAAATAAAAAAGGAAGTTGAATAGAAAAGGAAATTGAATGAAAATGGGAGTTGAATAAAAATAAAAATGGAAATTGCATAAAATTAACAATGGAAGTTCAATCAAGAAACCACTATACCTTAACGATTTATTTGGAAATTAAATAAAAAAGGAAGTTGAATAGAAAAGGCAATTGAATAAAAATGGAAGTTGAATCAAAATAAAAATGGAAGGTGCACAAAATTAACAATGGAAGTCCATGCAAGAAACCACTATGCCTTAACGATTTATTTGGAAATTAAATAAAAAAGGAAGTTGAATAGAAAAGGAAATTGAATAAAAATGGATGTTGAATTAAAATAAAAATGGAAGTTGCATAAAATTAACAATAGAAGTCCATTCAGGAAACCCCTATACCTTAACGATCTATTTGGAAATTAAATTAAAAAGTAAGTTGAATAGAAAAGGAAATTGAATAAAAATGGGAGTTGAATAAAAATAAAAATGGAAGTTGCATAAAATTAACAATGGAAGTTCTTTCAAAAAACCACTCCACGGTTTAGGGGAAGATAGGGGATGGACCTCTAAACCGGATTTTGTTTGGGAGGAGATAGGGGATGGACTCCATTAGCATCACTTTTATGTGTGCTTATTGATATTGAAGTGTTTTTACATGTTATTGATACAGCACTAAAATGTGTATCAAATTGGAAGTATGGAAGTGTTTTGATTTGAGCCTTAGTCTCATTTGTTATGTTGATAATGGAAGTAATGCTAATGTGATAAATAATTCACTGTTATAGTTTGGCCAGGTTCTGAGCCATATTGGTATAAATGGAAATAAATGGAAATTGAACTGTATGATGATATAGTTGATTATCTTGGTTAACCATCTATTGAATGCTATTGCTTTATTCAATGCTTATATTTGGTTTAGTACATTTCTACTGGGTTGTGGCTCACCCTATAAGGGAACATCATTTTCAGGTCCAGGTGATAAGCTACCTCCAAGGACTTAGCTTGGACAGATTTGGATCTTGAAGACTATCTTTAGTTATTTGTTTTTGTTTAATTTACATGTAAACATTCAAGCCTAAGGCTTTATTTGTATTTGAGTTAGAACTCATATTTTTGTGTCCAAGTGTTGGCTTGGAAAGATGTAAGCCCGTCGGGCATTTAATTTGATGTTACATGTAATGCTTTTATTTGGTAATACTCTGATGAATGAGATAATGAATTGTTTTCTTTTAATATTGCATGTCAATGATATATATAAATAAAGGGTTTATTTTGAGGGCGTGACAACTTGGTATCAGAGCGTACCGGGTTTGAATACTTTGGGTACGTGGGAAGTGAGTAGTATCACAATGGGTTCGTCTCGTTTGCTAGAGACTTAGTATATTGTTATATATTTGTATGATAACATGTTTATGTGATTATGTGGGTATGGAACGTAGTTTCTAGGATGTTGATTGGACCTTTGAGTTTCTAGTAGTCTTGTTGGAAAGGCACTTGATCACTGCTGCTTCCAACCGGAACTATAGTAACGCTTCGGGACTATTATCATCTAGGAATGAAATTCGTAGGTGCTTATGTGATTATGTCCTTACGTGGAATGAATTATTGTTGTCCAATGCATTAGGACGCGAGTGTTTAATTTTGGCACATTTATTAATGTGCTAACGTCTTTGTTTCTTTATTAGGATGTCAGGACGAGGACGAGGACGCGGTAGGCGTGGTAGGCCGGGTAGGCAGGAGGTGCCTGTGCCAGAGGAGATTCCGGCAGTACAGGAGGGAGTTGGCCAGGCCAATGTGGCCGAGCCAGTAGGCCAGCAGGCTATGGGCGCTTTAGCCCGAGAGATAGCAGGGGCATTCAGAGAGTCAGTAGGAATTCTCAGAGCTGAGCATCAAAATAAAAATATAAGTTGAATCAAAATAAAAATGAAAGTTGCATAAAATTAACAATAGAAGTCCATGCAAGAAACCACTATACCTTAACGATCTATTTGGAAATTAAATTAAAAAGGAAGTTGAATAGAAAAGGAAATTGAATAAAATTTGAAGTTGAATAAAAATAAAAATGGAAGTTGCATAAAATTAACAATGGAAGTTCATTCAAGAAACCAGTATACCTTAACGATCTATTTGAAAAATAAATAAAAAAGGAAGCTGAATAGAAAAGGAAATTGAATAAAAATAGAAGTTGAATAAAAATAAAAACGAAAGTTGCATAAAATTAACAATGGAAGTTAATTCAAAAAAACCACTATACCTTAACGACCTATTTGGAAATTAAATAAAAAAGGAAGTTGAATAGAAAAGAAAATTGAATAAAAATGAAAGTTGAATAAAAATAAAAATGAAAGTTGCATAAAATTAACAATGAAAGTCCATTCAAGAAACCACTATACCTTAACGATTTATTTGGAAATTAAATAAAAAAGTAAGTTCAATGAAAAAGGAAATTGAATCAAAATGGAAGTTAAATAAAAAAAAATAAATTAAATTTCAGCAAAAATTGAAAATGGAAGTTAATTCAAGAAACCACTATACCTTAACGTCCTATTTGGAAATTAAATAAAAAATGTTGTTGAATATAAATGGAAATTGAATAAAAATGGAAGTTGAATAAAAATGAAAATGGAAGTTGCATAAGATTAACAATGGAAGTCCATTTAAGAAACCACTATATCTTAACGAGCTATTTGGAAATTAAATAAAAAAGGAAGTTGAATAGAAAAGGAAATTGAATAAAAATGGAAGTTGAATTAAAATAAAAATGGAAATTGCATAAAATTAACAATAGAAGTCCATTCAAGAAACCACTATACCTTAACGATCTATTTGGAAATTAAATTAAAAAGGAAGTTGATTAGAAAAGGAAATTGAATAAAAAAGGAAATCGAATTAAAATAAAAATGGAAGTTGCATAAAATTAACAATAGAAGTCCATTCAAGAAACAACTATACCTTAACGAACTATTTGAAAATTAAATAAAGAAGGAAGTTGAATAGAAAAGGAAATTGAATAAAAATGGAAGTTGAATAAAAATAAAAACGGAAGTTGCATAAAATTAACAATGGAAGTTAATTCAAGAAACCACTATACCTTAACGACCTATTTGGAAATTAAATAAAAAAGGAAGTTGAATAGAAAAGAAAAATGAATAAAAAATGAAGTTGACTTAAAATAAAAACGGAAGTTGCATAAAATTAACAATAGAAGTCCATTCAAGAAACAACTATACCTTAACGATCTATTTGGAAAGAAAATTAAAAAGGAAGTTGAATAGAAAAAGGAAATTGAATAAAATTTGAAGTTGAATAAAAATAAAAATGGAAGTCGCATAAAATTAACAATGAATGTTCACTCAAGAAACACTACACCTTAACGATCTATTTGGAAATTAAATAAAAAAGGAAGTTGAATAGAAAAGAAAATTGAATAAAAATGGAAGTTTAATAAAAATAAAAACGGAAGTTGCATAAAATTAACAATGGAAGTTAATTCAAGAAACCACTGTACCTTAATGACCTATTTCGAAATTAAATAAAAAAGGAAGTTGAATAGAAAAGAAAATTCAATAAAAATGGAAGTTGAATAAAAAGAAAAATGCAAGTTGCATAAAACAAACAATGGAAGTCCAAAATAAAAAAGGAACTTGAATAAAAAATGAAAATGAATGAAAATTCGAAGTTGAATAAAAAGAAAAATGCAAGTTGCATAAAATAAACAATGGAAGTCCATTCAAGAAACCACTATACCTCAACGATTTATTTGGAAATAAAATAAAAAAGGAAGTTGAATAAAAAATGAAAATGAATGAAAATTCGAAGTTGAATAAAAAGAAAAATGGAAGTTGCATAAAATTAACAATGGAAGTCCATTCAAGAAACCACTATACCTCAACGATTTATTTGGAAATAAAATAAAAAAAGGAAGTTGAATAAAAAATGAAAATGAATGAAAATTCGAAGTTGAATAAAAAGAAAAATGGAAGTTGCATAAAATTAACAATGGAAGTCCATTCAAGAAACCACTATACCTCAACGATTTATTTGGAAATAAAATAAAAAAGGAAGTTGAATAGAAAAAGAAAATGAACAAAAATGGAAGTTGAATAAAAATAAAAATGAAAGTTGCATAAAATTAACAATGGATGTCCATTAAAGAAACCACTACACCTTAACGACATATTTGGGAATTATATAAAAAAGGAAGTTGAATAGAAAAGCAAATTGAATCAAAATGGAAGTTAAATGAAAAGAAAAATGAAATTTCACCAAAAATTAAAAATTGAAGTTAATTCAAGAAACCACTATACCATAACGACCTATCTGGAAATTAAATAAAAAATGAAGTTGAATAGAAAAGGAAATTGAATAAAAATGGAAGTTGAATAAAAATGAAAATGGAAGTTGCATAAAATTAACAATGGAAGTCCATTGAAGAAACCACTATACCGTAACGATCTATTTGGAAATTAAATAAAAAATGAAGTTGAATAGAAAAGGAAATTGAATAAAAATGGAAGTTGAATAAAAATAAAAACGGAAGTTGCATAAAATTAACAATGGAAGTTAATTCAAGAAACCACTATATACCTTAACGGCCAATTTAGAAATTAAATAAAAAAGGAAGTTGAATAGAAAAGAAAATTGAATAAAAATGGAAGTTGCATAAAATTAACAATGAAAGTCCATTCAAGAAACCACTATACCTTAACGATTTATTTGGAAATTAAATAAAAAATGAAGTTGAATAAAAAAGGAAATTGAATCAAAATAGAAGTTAAATAAAAATAAAAATGAAATTTAATCAAAAATTGAAAATGGAAGTTAATTCAAGAAACCATTATACCTTAACGACCTATTTGGAAATTAAATAAAAAATGAAGTTGAATCGAAAAGGAAATTTAATAAAAATGAAAGTTGAATAAAAATGAAAATGGAAGTTGCATAAGATTAACGATGGAAGTCCATTCAAGAAACCACTATACCTTTAACGATCTATTTGGAAATTAAATAAAAAAGGAAGTTGAATAGAAAAGAAAATTGAATAAAAATGGAAATTGAATAAAAATAAAATAGGAACCTGTATAAAATTAACAATGGATGTTCATTCAAGAAACCACTATACCTTAACGATCTATTTGGAAATCAAATAAAAAAGGAAGTTGAATAGAAAAGCAAATTGAATAAAAATGGAAGTTAAATAAAAATAAAAATGGAAGTTGCAAAAAATTAACAATGGAAGTTCATTCAAGAAACCACTATACCTTAACGATCTATTTGGAAATTAAATAAAAAAAGAAGTTGAATAGAAAAGGAAATTGAATAAAAATTGAAGTCGAATAAAAATAAAAATGGAAGTCGCATAAAATTAACAATGGATGTTCATTCAAGAAACCACTATACCTTAATGATCTATTTAGAAATTAAATAAAAAAGGAAGTTGATTAGAAAAGGAAATTGAATAAAAATGGAAGTTCAATAAAAGTAAAAACGGAAGTTCCATAAAATTAACAATGGAAGTTAATTCAGGAAACCACTATATCTTAACGACCTATTTGGAAATTAAATAAAATAGGAAGTTGAATAGAAAAGAAAATTGAAAAAAAATGGAAGTTGAATAAAAATAAAAAAAGAAGTTGAATAGAAAAGGAAATTGAATAAAAATTGAAGTCGAATAAAAATAAAAATGGAAGTCGCATAAAATTAACAATGGATGTTCATTCAAGAAACCACTATACCTTAATGATCTATTTAGAAATTAAATAAAAAAGGAAGTTGATTAGAAAAGGAAATTGAATAAAAATGGAAGTTCAATAAAAGTAAAAACGAAAGTTCCATAAAATTAACAATGGAAGTTAATTCAGGAAACCACTATATCTTAACGACCTATTTGGAAATTAAATAAAATAGGAAGTTGAATAGAAAAGAAAATTGAAAAAAAATGGAAGTTGAATAAAAATAAAAAAAAGAAGTTGAATGGAAAATGAAATTGAATGAAAATTTGAAGTTGAATAAAAATAAAAATGGAAGTTGCATAAAATTAACAATGGAAGTTCATTCAGGAAACCACTATACCTGAACGATCTATTTGGAAATAAAATAAAAAAGGAAGTTGAATAGAAAAGGAAATTGAATAAAAATGGAAGTTGAATAAAAATAAAAACGGAAGTTGCATAAAATTAACAATGGAAGTTAATTCAAGAAACACCATACCTTAACAATCTATTTGGAAATTAAATAAAAAAAGAAGTTGAATAGAAAAGGAAATTGAATAAAAATAAAAATGGAAGTCGCATAAAATTAACAATGGATGTTCATTCAAGAAACCATTATACCTTAACGATCTATTTAGAAATTATATAAAAAAGGAAGTTGAGTAGAAAAGGAAATTGAATAAAAATGGAAGTTGAATAAAAATAAAAACGGAAGTTTCATAAAATTAACAATGGAAGTTAATTCAAGAAACCACTGTATCTTAACGACCTATTTGGAAATTAAATAAAATAGGAATTTGAATAGAAAAGAAAATTGAATAAAAATGGAAGTTGAATAAAAATAAAAATGGAAGTTGCATTAAATAAACAATGGAAGTCCATTCAAGAAACCACTATACCTCAACGATTTATTTGGAAATAAAATAAAAAAAAGACGTTGAATAGAAAATGAAATTGAATGAAAATTTTAAGTTGAATAAAAATAAAAATGGAAGTTGCATAAAATTAACAATGGAAGTTCATTCAGGAAACCACTATACGTGAACGATCTATTTGGAAATTAAATAAAAAAGGAAGTTGAATAGAAAAGGAAATTGAATAAAAATGGAAGTTGAATAAAAATAAAAACGGAAGTTGCATAAAATTAACAATGGAAGTTAATTCAAGAAACCACTATACCTTTACGACCTATGTGGAAATTAAATAAAAAAGGAAGTTGAATAGAAAAGAAAAATGAATAAAAATGGAAGTTGAATAAAAATAAAAATGAAGTTGCATAAAATTAACAATGGATGTCCATTAAAGAAACAACTACACCTTAACGACATATTTGGAAATTATATAAAAAAGGAAGTTGAATAGAAAAGCAAATTGAATCAAAATGGAAGTTAAATAAAAAGAAAAATGAAATTTCACCAAAAATTAAAAATTGAAGTTAATTCAAGAAACCAGTATACCATAACGACCTATCTGGAAATTAAATAAAAAATGAAGTTGAATAGAAAAGGAAATTGAATAAAAATGGAAGTTGAATAAAAATGAATATGGAAGTTGCATAAAATTAACAATGGAAGTCCGTTCAAGAAACCATTATATCTTAACGATCTATTTGGAAATTAAATACAAAAGGAAGTTGAATTGAAAAGGAAATTGAATCAAAATGGAAGTTGAATTAAAATAAAAATGGAAGTCGCATAAAATTAACAATAGAAGTCCATTCAAGAAACCACTATACCTTAACGATCTATTTGGAAATTAAATTAAAAAGGAAGTTGAATAGAAAAGGAAATTGAATAAAAATGGAAGTTGAATAAAAATAAAAATGGAAGTTGCATAAAATTAACAATGGAAGTTTATTCAAGAAACGAGTATACCTTAACGATCTATTTGGAAATTAAATAAAAAAGGAAGTTGAATAACAAAGGAAATTGAATAAAAATGGAAGTTGAATAAAAATAAAAACGGAAGTTGCACAAAATTGAAAATGGTAGTTAATTCAAGAAACCACTATACCTTAACGACCAATTTAGAAATTAAATAAAAAAAGGAAGTTGAATAGAAAAGAAAATAGAATAAAAATGGAATTTGCATAAAATTAACAATGAAAGTCCATTCAAGAAACCACTATACTTTAACGATTTATTTGGAATTTAAATAAAAAATGAAGTTGAATAAAAAAGGAAGTTAAATAACTATAAAAATGAAATTTAATCAAAAATTGAAAATGAAAGTTAATTCAAGAAACCACTATACGTTAACGACCTATTTGGAAATTAAATAAAAAATGAAGTTGAATCGAAAATGAAATTTAATAAAAATGGAAGTTGAATAAAAATGAAAATGGAAGTTGCATAAGATTAACGATGGAAGTCCATTCAAGAAACCACTATACCTTTAACGATCTATTTGGAAATTAAATAAAAAAGGAAGTTGAATAGAAAAGAAAATTGAACAAAAATGGAAACTGAATAAAAACAAAAATGGAAGCTGTATAAAATTAACAATGGATGTTTATTCAAGAAACCACTATACCTTAACAATCTATTTGGAATTCAAATAAAAAAGTAGTTGAATAGAAAAGCAAATTGAATAAAAATGGAAGTTAAATAAAAATAAAAATGGAAGTTGCATAAAATTAACAATGGAAGTTCATTCAAGAAACCACTATATCTTAACGATCTATTTGGAAATTAAATAAAAAAAAGAAGTTGAACACAAAAGGAAATTGAATAAAAATTGAAGTCGAATAAAAATAAAAATGGAAGTCGCATAAAATTAACAATGGATGTTCATTCAAGAAACCACTATACCTTAACGATCTATTTAGAAATTAAATAAAAAAGGAAGTTGAATAGAAAAGGAAATTGAATAAAAATGGAAGTTGAATAAAAATAAAAACGGAAGTTGCATAAAATTAACAATTGAAGTTAATTCAAGAAACCACTGTACCTTAACGACCTATTTTGAAATTAAATAAAAAAGGAAGTTGAATAGAAAAGAAAATTGAATAAAAATAGAAGTTGAATAAAAATAAAAATGGAAGTTGCATAAAATAAACAATGGAAGTCCATTCAAGAAACCACTATACCTCAACGATTTATTTGGAAATAAAATAAAAAAGGAAGTTGAATAGAAAATGAAATTGAATGAAAATTTGAAGTTGAATAAAAATAAAAATGGAAGTTGCATAAAATTAACAATGGAAGTTTATTCAAGAAACCACTATACCTTAACGATCTATTTGGAAATTAAATAAAAAATGAGGTTGAATAGAAAAAGAAATTGAATAGAAATGGAAGTTGAATAAAAATAAAAACGGAAGTTGCATAAATTTAACAATGGAAGTTAATTTAAGAAACCACAATACCTTAACAACCAATTTGGAAATTAAATACAAAAGGAAGTTGAATAGAAAAGAAAAATGAATAAAAATGGAAGTTGAATAAAAATAAAAATGGCAGTTGCATGAAATTAACAATGGAAGTTAATTTAAGAAACCACAATACCTTAACAACCAATTTGGAAATTAAATAAAAAAGGAAGTTGAATAGAAAAGAAAAATGAATAAAAATGGAAGTTGAATAAAAATATAAATGGTAGTTGCATAAAATTAACAATGGAAGTCCATTCGAAAAACTACTATACCTTAACGATTTATTTGGAAATTAAATAAAAAAGGACGGTTAATAGAAAAACAAATTGAATCAAAATGGAAGTTAAATAAAAATAAAAATGAAATTTCATCAAAAATTGAAAATGGAAGTTATTTCAAGAAACCACTATACCTTAACGACCTACTTGGAAATTAAATAAAAAATGAAGTTGAATACAAAAGGAAATTGAATAAAAATGGAAGTTGAATAAAAATGAAAGGGAAAGTTGCATAAAATCAACAATGGAAGTCCATTCAGGAAACCACTATACCTTAACGACCTATTTGGAAATTAAATAAAAAAGGAAGTTCAATAGAAAAGGAAATTGAATAAAAATGGAAGTTGAATTAAAATAAAAATGAAAGTTGCATAAAATTAACAATGGAAGTCCATTCAAGAAACCACTATACCTTAACGATCTATTTGGAAATTAAATTAAAAAGGAAGTTGAATAGAAAATGAAATTGAATAAAAATGGAAGTTGAATTAAAATAAAAATGGAAGTTGCGTAAAATTAACAATAGAAGTCCATTGAAGAAACCACCATGCCTTAACGATCTATTTGGAAATTAAATTAAAAATGAAGTTGAATAGAAAAGAAAATTGAATAAAATTCGACGTTCAATAAAAATGAAAATGGAAGTTGCATAAAATTAACAATGGAAGTTAATTCAAGAAACCACTGTACCGTAACGACCCATTTGGAAATTAAATAAAAAAGGAAGTTGAATAGAAAAGATAATTGAATAAAAAGAGAAGTTGAACAAAAATAAAAACGGAAGTTGCATAAAATTAACAATGGAAGTCCATTCAAGAAACCACTGTACCTCAACGATCTATTTGGAAATGAAATAAAAAAGGAAGTTGAAAAGAAAATGAAATTGAATGAAAATTTGAGGTTGAACAAAAATAAAAATGGAAGTTGCATAAAATTAAAAATGGAAGTTAATTTAAGAAACCACTATACCTTAACGATCTATTTGGAAATTAAATAAAAAAGAAAGTTGAATAGAAAAGGAAATTGAATAAAAATGGAAGTTGAATAAAAATAAAAATGGAAGTTGCATAAAATTAACAATGGAGGTTCATTCAAGAAACCACTATACCTTAACGATCTATTTGGAAATTAAATAAAAAAGGAAGTTCAATAGAAAAGGAAATTGAATGAAAATGGAAGTTGAATAAAAATAAAAATGGAAATTGCATAAAATTAACAATGGAAGTTCATTGAAAAAACCACTATACCCGAACGATTTATTTGGTAATTAAATAAAAAAGGAAGTTGAATAGAAAAGGCATTTGAATAAAAATGGAAGTTGAATCAAAATAAAAATGGAAGTTGCATAAAATTAACAATGGAAGTCCATTCAAGAAACCAGTATACCTAAACGATCTATTTGGAAATTAAATAAAAAAAGAAGTTGAATAGAAAATGAAATTGAACAAAAATGGAAGTTGAATCAAAATAAAAATGGAAGTTGCATAAAATTAACAATAGGAGTCCATTGAAGAAACCACTATACCATAACGATCTCTTCGGAAATTAAATTAAAAAGGAAGTTGAATAGAAAAGGAAATTGAATAAAATTTGAAGTTGAATAAAAATAAAAATGGAAATTGCGTAAAATTAACAATGGAAGTTCAGTCAAGAAACCAGTATACCTTAACGATCTATTTGAAAATTAAATAAAAAAGGAAGTTGAATAGAAAAGGAAATTGAATAAAAATGGAAGTTCCATAACATTAACAATGGAAGTTAACTCAAGAAACCATTATACCTTAATGACCTATTTGGAAATTAAATAAAAAAGGAAGTTGAATTGAAAAGAAAATTGAATAAAAATGATGTTGAATAAAAATAAAAATGGAAGTTGCATAAAATTAAAAATGGAAGTTAATTCAAGAAACCACTATACCTTAACGATCTATTTGGAAATTAAATAAAAAAGAAAGTTAAATAGAAAAGGAAATTGAATAAAAATTGAAGTTGAATAAAAATAAAAATGGAAGCTGGATAAAATTAACAATGGAAGTTCATTCAAGAAACCACTATACCTTAACGATCTATTTGGAAATTAAATAAAAAAAGAAGTTGAATATAAAAGGAAATTGAATGAAAATGGAAGTTGAATAAAAATAAAAATGGAAAATGCAGAAAATTAACAATGGAAGTTCATTCAAGAAACCACTATACGTGAACGTTTTATTCGGAAATTAAATAAAAAAGGAAGTTGAATAGAAAAGGCATTTGAATAAAAATGGAAGTTGAATCAAAATAAAAATGGAAGTTGCATAAAATTAACAATGGAAGTCCATTCAAAAAATCACTATACATTAACGATCTATTTGGAAATTAAGTAAAAAAGGAAGTTGAATAGAAAAGGAAATCAAATCAAAATGCAAGTTAAATAAAAATGAAAATGAAATTTCAACAAAAATTGAAAATGGAAGTTAATTCAAGAAACCACTATACCCTAACGACCTATTTAAAAATTAAATAAAAAATGAAGTTGAATAGAAAAGGAAATTGAATAAAAATGGAAGTTGAATAAAAATGAAAATGAAAGTTGCATAAAATTAACAATGGAAGTCCATCTAAGAAACAACTATACCTTAACGATCTATTTGGAAATTATATCAAAAAGAAAGTTGAATAGAAAAGGAAATTAAATAAAAATGGAAGTTGCATTAAAATAAAAATGGAAGTTGCATAAAATTAAAAATGGAAGTTCTTTCAAGAAACTACTATACCTTAACGATCTACTTGGAAATTAAATTAAAAGGGAAGTTGAATTGAAAAGGAAATTGAATAAAAATGGAAGTTGAATTAAAATAAAAATGGAAGTTGCATAAAATTAACAATAGAAGTCCATTCAAGAAACCACCATACCTTAACGATCTATTTGGAAATTAAATTAAAAAAGAAGTTGAATAGAAAAGGAAATTGAATAATATTTGAAGTTGAATAAAAATAAAAATGGAAGTCGCATAAAATTAACCATGCATGTTCATTCAACAAACCACTGTACCTTAACGATCTATTTGGAAATTAAATAAAAATGGAAGTTGAATAAAAATAAAAACGGAAATTGCATAAAATTAACAATTGATGTTAAGTCAAGAAACCACTGTACCTTAACGACCTATTTTGAAATTAAATAAAAAAGGACGTTGAATAGAAAAGAAAATTGAATAAAAATGGAAGTTGAATAAAAATAAAAATGGAAGTTGCATAAAATAAACAATGGAAGTCCATTCAAGAAACCACTATACCACAACGATTTATTTGGAAATTAAAATAAAAAAGGAAGTTGAATAGAAAAGGAAATTGGATAGAAACGGAAGTTGAATAAAAATAAAAACGGAAGTTGCATAAAATTAACAATGGAAGTTAATTTAAAAAACCGTATAATTAAATAAAAAAGGAAGTTGAATAGAAAAGAAAAATGAATAAAAATGGAAGTTGAAGAAAAATAAAAATGGAAGTTGCATAAAATTAACATTGGAAGTCCATTCGAGAAACTTCTATATACCTTAACGATTTATTTGGAAATTAAATAAAAAAGGAAGGTTAATAGAAAAGGAAATTGAATCAAAATGGAAGTTAAATAAAAATAAAAATGAAATTTCAACAAAAATTGAAAATGGAAGTGAATTCAAGAAACGACTATACCTTAATGTCCTATTTGGAAATTAAATAAAAAATGAAGTTGAATAGAAAAGTTAATTGAATAAAAATGGAAGTTGAGTAAAAATGAAAGGGGAAGTTGCATAAAATTAACAATGGAAGTCCATTCAAGAAACCACTATACCTTAACGACCTATTTGGAAATTAAATAAAAAAGGAAGTTGAATAGGAAAGGAAATTGAATAAAAATGGAAGTTGAATTAAAATAAAAATGGAAGTTGCATAAAATTAACAATAGAAGTCCATTCAAGAAATCACTATAGCTTAACGATCTATTTGGAAATTAAATTAAAAAGGAAGTTGAATAGAAAAGGAAATTGAATAAAAATTGAAGTTGAATAGAAAAGAAATTGAATAAAAATTGAAGTTGAATAAAAATAAAAATGGAAGTTGCATAAAATTAACAATAGAAGTTCATTCAAGAAACCACTATACCTTAACGATCTATTTGAAAATTAAATAAAAAAGGAAGTTGAATAGAAAAGCAAATTGAATGAAAATGGAAGTTGAATAAAAATAAAAATGAAAATTGCGTAAAATTAACAATGGAAGTTATTTCAAGAAACCACTATACCTGAACGATTTATTTGGAAATTAAATAAAAAAAGAAGTTGAATAGAAAAGGCATTTGAATAAAAATGGAAGTTGAATCAAAAGAAAAATGGAAGTTGCATAAAATTAACAATGGAAGTCCATTCCAGAAACAAGTATACCTAAACGATCTATTTGGAAATTAAATAAAAAAAGAAGTTGAATAGAAAATGAAATTGAACAAAAATGGAAGTTGAATCAAAATAAAAATGGAAGTTGCATAAAATTAACAATAGAAGTCCATTGAAGAAACCACTATACCATAACGATCTCTTTGGAAATTAAATTAAAAAGGAAGTTGAATAGAAAAGGAAATTGAATAAAATTTTAAGTTGAATAAAAATAAAAATGGAAGTTGCGTAAAATTAACAATGGAAGTTGAGTCAAGAAACCAGTATACCTTAACGATCTATTTGAAAATTAAATAAAAAAGGAAGTTGAATAGAAAAGGAAATTGAATAAAAATGGAAGTTGAATAAAAATAAAAACGGAAGTTGCATAACATTAACAATGGAAGTTAACTCAAGAAACCACTATACCTTAATGACCTATTTGGAAATTAAATAAAAAAGGAAGTTGAATAGAAAAGAAAATTGAATAAAAATGGAAGTTGAATAAAAATAAAAATGAAAGTTGTATAAAATTAAAAATGGAAGTTAATTTAAGAAACCACTATAACTTAACGATCTATTTGGAAATTAAATAAAAAAGAAAGTTGAATAGAAAAGGAAATTGAATAAAAATTGAAGTTGAATAAAAATAAAAATGGAAGCTGGATAAAATTAACAATGGAAGTTCATTCAAGAAACCACTATACCTTAACGATCTATTTGGAAATTAAATAAAAAAGGAAGTTGAATAGAAAAGGAAATTGAATGAAAATGGAAGTTGAATAAAAATAAAAATGGAAAATGCATAAAATTAACAATGGAAGTTCATTCAAGAAGCCACTATACGTGAACGTTTTATTTGGAAATTAAATAAAAAAGGAAGTTGAATAGAAAAGGCATTTGAATAAAAATGGAAGTTGAATCAAAATAAAAATGGAAGTTGCATAAAATTAACAATGGAAGTCCATTCAAGAAATCACTATACATTAACGATCTATTTGGAAATTAAATAAAAAAGGAAGTTGAATAGAAAAGGAAATCAAATGAAAATGCAAGTTAAATAAAAATGAAAATGAAATTTCAACAAAAATTGAAAATGGAAGTTAATTCAAGAAACCACTATGCCCTAACGACCTATTTGAAAATTAAATAAAAAATGAAGTTGAATAGAAAAGGAAATTGAATAAAAATGGAAGTTGAATAAAAATGAAAATGAAAGTTGCATAAAATTAACAATGGAAGTCCATCTAAGAAACAACTATACCTTAACGATTTATTTGGAAATTATATCAAAAAGAAAGTTGAATAGAAAAGGAAATTGAATAAAAATGGAAGTTGCATAAAATTAAAAATGGAAGTTCTTTCAAGAAACTACTATACCTTAACGATCTACTTGGAAATTAAATTAAAAAGGAAGTTGAATTGAAAAGGAAATTGAATAAAAATGGAAGTTGCATAAAATTGAGAATAGAAGTCCATTCAAGAAACCACCATACCTTAACGATCTATTTGGAAATTAAATTAAAAAAGAAGTTGAATAGAAAAGGAAAGTTATAGCGATCCCGGTATTCCCTGTTGTTGTTTAACAGTAATCCGGACTCGGTTCCGTAGATTTGTTGTTGTCTTATCCTCATTTCTATCCCTCACTCTTTGTTTTAGAGTTTTGGATTGTGTTGGGCAAGTTGGGTTTACGTTGGTTGTGTTTTGAAGCTTAGAATTTTGCCCAGATTTTAGCCTCTCCGCTCGAGCGGCGCTTTTGACGCTCGAGCGGGCCTTTGTTGTTCTTGTCCACTCGAGCGGGGAGTTGGACGCTCGAGCGGGGACCTGGTTCTGCAAAAGTTCTGGGAGCGTGCATCCGCCACTTGAGCGGGAGTTTGGCCGCTCGAGCGGGAGTCTGGGAGTGACGCTCGAGCGGGGGTTTCCACGGTCGAGCGGGGCGACTGGTTTAAGGCACCGAGTTTCAGCTTTTTGAATCACTTTTTCCCATCCTCTTCTCTCTCTTACTTTTAGAAAACACCATTGGAGAGCTTCTCTCTCTAAACCCTTCCCTTCTCTTTAGGGATTGATCTAGTAGGAGTTAGTTCCTCACCTTTGGCCTTTACAAAAAGTGCGTTGATCGTCGAGGGCTTCGTTTTGATCCAAGAAATTTAAGATTTGGAGCACTTCCGAGTTTTGCTCTTCTTCTCCTTGGGTTCTACATTTGAGGTAGGGATTCTCCTTGTTTCTTTTCAATACTCCATCTATAGATAGACATGTGGTAGTTTTGTATTGTATGAAAATCATATCCACTTTGGATTGTTTGAAATCATGAGGAAGAACCTAGGGTTGGTTGTTTGAAAATGGTTATTTTATCATTGATGGTTGTTTTGGGCTAATTGGAACGTTAATTAGCATGTTGTTGTTGAAAGGAGAGGAAACCCTAATTTTTATTTGATTTAATAAATTAGTAGAGGGGTTTTGACCTTTGGGCAAATACTTATGTATTTTGGGTCTTGAATGAGGTCATTGTTGTTTGTTGTAGATGATTGAGCCTTTTTTATCAATATTGGGAAAGAGGGAGGAAAACCCTAATTTAATGATTATGACTTAATTTGCATAATTAATTTGGAATGGCTTTGGAAAGAATGTAGTAGATTAAAATGAGTTGTGGCTTTATTGTCCATGGAATTGATTTTGTGAAAACAAAAAGGAATGGAATTAGTTTTGTGGAAACAGAAGGAAGTGGAAATTCGTTTTGTGGAATGGAAAAGGTATTTTTCTGAAATAAGTATGAACATTGAAATGTTGTATCTTGAGTGTTGAACACATACTTGTGTGGGTTGTATCTTTAACTACCATATTAATACTGTTGTTGGGTTTTGTGATCTCATGATAATTGAGCCTGTTAATAGATGTACAATATGCATGCATCTAGAGGTTTTGTCCTTGGTCATCGGTGGAGGATGACGTGGTTGTATGAATTGTCGTGTATACATTACACCATTGTTGATTGAATATCGTAAGTGATTAAATGCTGAGATACATTATATATGTATACTTGTTAGGGAGAAGAGAGGGGTTGTACTCCAGTGTGTGTGAGAAGATAGGGGATGGACTCCACATACTTATGTGTTCATATGCCTTAACACATTGCTTGTATCCTGATAGTTTATGTGTATGTTTTACACATGTTGGTTATGCCTTGTTGTATTGTGGTTGTTGGTGTTATACCCTGCGCTGATAATCAGAGGTACCGTTACCTTCCAGCTAGCGCCTGGAGAACTGAATGCGCTGAGAATCTAAGGTACCACACCCTTCCAACTAGCGCCTGGTAAATTGGTATGTTGTTGTGAGGCTTACTACGCACATAGCTAGTAGAGCAAAGTTTTGTTGTTATTGTTTCAGTGTATCTGGAAACATTGTGGATTGTGTTGGTTATAGTTTTGGAGGGCCGAGTTGCCTCATTGGTTTATCTTATGCATGTAGTTGAGTTGTTATCTCCCTTTTATAAAGGTATGCATGTATAGTTATGATAGAATTGGGATTGAACCGAAATGCCCTTTTATCTTTTGGAAGTGTGAAGAAAAATCAAATCTTTTAGAAATATGTTTTGAAAAGGCACGTCTGTTGTATGCTTGGAAAATGGAAGAGAGTAATGGGCTTAATGAATTTATGTCATAAGTAATTGTTAAGTTATGAAAGAATAGGAATGGGGGTTAATGAAAGGAAAAGGAAGATCAATCGCTTATAGCGTTGAATGTAATGGTTGTTTTCGAGAAAAGTTCTTACATATATATATTTTGTATAAACTGTCACATTACTATTCTAGTATGAGAATGAGCATTCATGATCATAGCTATCTGTAAGTTGTTATTGTTGAGGATCATGTTGAGATCCCTACTGGACTATATGTTCATCCCACGTTGTTGAATCTTTTTCAGGTATTTAGCAGGATGTGCTACAAGATTTGGGATCTTCTTATTTGTTGGCCACGGGGCCTCTTTGTTGTAGGCGGAATGCCATATATGTAAAAGGGTTGTACCCTTCATTTGCTTATTTAATGTTGTAAGCCTGAGGGCAATTTATATGGAATGCTCATGTTGTATTTAATTTTCATTCGAATGAGAGAGTAGTTGTTCATCACTTCTAATTGAACAATTGAGTTTATTTCCGCATGTTATCTCTGAAATTGAATTAAGTTAAGGAACTTGGTAATGACTTCGAGTAATAAAAAGTGGGGCGTGACAAAATTGAATAATATTTGAAGTTGAATAAAAATAAAAATGGAAGTCGCATAAAATTAACAATGCATGTTCATTCAACAAACCACTATACCTTAACGATCTATTTGGAAATTAAATAAAAAAGGAAGTTGAATAGAAAAGGAAATTGAATAGAAACGGAAGTTGAATAAAAATAAAAACGGAAGTTGCATAAAATTAACAATGGAAGTTAATTTAAAAAACCAGTATAATTAAATAAAAAAGGAAGTTGAATAGAAAAGAAAAATGAATAAAAATGGAAGTTGAAGAAAAATAAAAATGGAAGTTGCATAAAATTAACATTGGAAGTCCATTCGAGAAACTTCTATATACCTTAACGATTTATTTGGAAATTAAATAAAAAAAGAAGGTTAATAGAAAAGGAAATTGAATCAAAATGGAAGTTAAATAAAAATAAAAATGAAATTTCAACAAAAATTGAAAATGGAAGTGAATTCAAGAAACGACTATACCTTAACGTCCTATTTGGAAATTAAATAAAAAATGAAGTTGAATAGAAAAGTTAATTGAATAAAAATGGAAGTTGAATAAAAATGAAAGGGGAAGTTGCATAAAATTAACAATGGAAGTCCATTTAAGAAACCACTATACCTTAACGACCTATTTGGAAATTAAATAAAAAAGGAAGTTGAATAGGAAAGGAAATTGAATAAAAATGGAAGTTGAATTAAAATAAAAATGGAAGTTGCATAAAATTAACAATAGAAGTCCATTCAAGAAATCACTATAGCTTAACGATCTATTTGGAAATTAAATTAAAAAGGAAGTTGAATAGAAAAGGAAATTGAATAAAAATTGAAGTTGAATAGAAACGAAATTTAATAAAAATTGAAGTTGAATAAAAATAAAAATGGAAGTTGCATAAAATTAACAATGGAAGTTCATTCAAGAAACCACTATACCTTAACGATCTATTTGGAAATTAAATAAAAAAGGAAGTTGAATAGAAAAGCAAATTGAATGAAAATGGAAGTTGAATAAAAATAAAAATGGAAATTGCGTAAAATTAACAATGGAAGTTATTTCAAGAAACCACTATACCTGAACGATTTATTTGGAAATTAAATAAAAAAGGAAGTTGAATAGAAAAGGCATTTGAATAAAAATGGAAGTTGAATCAAAAGAAAAATGGAAGTTGCATAAAATTAACAATGGAAGTCCATTCCAGAAACCAGTATACCTAAACGATCTATTTGGAAATTAAATAAAAAAAGAAGTTGAATAGAAAATGAAATTGAACAAAAATGGAAGTTGCATAAAATTAACAATAGAAGTCTTTGGAAATTAAATTAAAAAGGAAGTTGAATAGAAAAGGAAATTGAATAAAATTTTAAGTTGAATAAAAATAAAAATGGAAGTTGCGTAAAATTAACAATGGAAGTTCAGTCAAGAAACCAGTATACCTTAACGATCTATTTGAAAATTAAATAAAAAAGGAAGTTGAATAGAAAAGGAAATTGAATAAAAATGGAAGTTGAATAAAAATAAAAGCAGAAGTTGCATAACATTAACAATGGAAGTTTACTCAAGAAACCACTATACCTTAATGACCTATTTGGAAATTAAATAAAAAAGGAAGTTGAATAGAAAAGAAAATTGAATAAAAATGGAAGTTGAATTAAAATAAAAATGGAAGTTGCATAAAATTAAAAATGCAAGTTAATTCAAGAAACCACAATACCTTAACGATCTATTTGGAAATTAAATAAAAAAGAAAGTTGAATAGAAAAGGAAATTGAATAAAAATTGAAGTTGAATAAAAAAAAAAATGGAAGCTGGATAAAATTAACAATGGAAGTTCATTCAAGAAACCACTATACCTTAACGATCTATTTGGAAATTAAATAAAAAAGGAAGTTGAATAGAAAAGAAAATTGAATAAAAATGGAAGTTGAATAAAAATAAAAATGGAAAATGCATAAAATTAACAATGGAAGTTCATTCAAGAAACCACTATACGTGAACGCTTTATTTGGAAATTAAATAAAAAACGAAGTTGAATAGAAAAGGCATTTGAATAAAAATGGAAGTTGAATCAAAATAAAAATGGAAGTTGCAAAAAATTAACAATGGAAGTCCATTCAAGAAATCACTATACATTAACGATCTATTTGGAAATTAAATAAAAAAGGATGTTGAATAGAAAAGGAAATCAAATCAAAATGCAAGTTAAATAAAAATGAAAATGAAATTTCAACAAAAATTGAAAATGGAAGTTAATTCAAGAAACCACTATACCCTGACGACCTATTTGAAAATTAAATAAAAAATGAAGTTGAATAGAAAAGGAAATTGAATAAAAATGGAAGTTGAATAAAAATGAAAATGAAAGTTGCATAAAATTAACAATGGAAGTCCATCTAAGAAACAACTATACCTTAACGATCAATTTGGAAATTATATCAAAAAGAAAGTTGAATAGAAAAGGAAATTGAATAAAAATGGAAGTTGCATTAAAATAAAAATGGAAGTTGCATAAAATTAAAAATGGAAGTTCTTTCAAGAAACTACTATACCTTAACGATCTACTTGGAAATTAAATTAAAAATGAAGTTGAATTGAAAAGGAAATTGAATAAAAATGGAAGTTGAATTAAAATAAAAATGGAAGTTGCATAAAATTAACAATAGAAGTCCATTCAAGAAACCACCATACCTTAACGATCTATTTGGAAATTAAATTAAAAAAGAAGTTGAACAGAAAATGAAATTGAATGAAAATTTGAAGTTGAATAAAAATAAAAATGGAAGTTGCATAAAATTAACAATGGAAGTTTATTCAAGAAACCACTATACCTTAACGATCTATTTGGAAATTAAATAAAAAAGGAAGTTGAATAGAAAAGGAAATGAATAGAAACGGAAGTTGAATAAAAATAAAAACGGAAGTTGCATAAAATTAACAATGGAAGTTAATTTAAAAAACCCGTATAATTAAATAAAAAAGGAAGTTGAATAGAAAAGAAAAATCAATAAAAATGGAAGTTGAATAAAAATAAAAATGGAAGTTGTATAAAATTAACAATGGAAGTCCATTCGAGAAACTTCTATATACCTTAACGATTTATTTGGAATTTAAATAAAAAAGGAAGGTTAATAGAAAAGGAAATTGAATCAAAATGGAAGTTAAATAAAAATAAAAATGAAATTTCAACAAAAATTGAAAATGGAAGTGAATTCAAGAAACGATTATACCTTGACGACCTATTTGGAAATTAAATAAAAAATGAAGTTGAATAGAAAAGTGAATTGAATAAAAATGGAAGTTGAATAAAAATGAAAGGGGAAGTTGCATAAAATTAACAATGGAAGTCCATTCAAGAAACCACTATACCTTAACGACCTATTTGGAAATTAAATAAAAAAGGAAGTTGAATAGGAAAGGAAATTGAATAAAAATGGAAGTTGCATTAAAATAAAAATGGAAGTTGCATAAAATTAACAATAGAAGTCCATTCAAGAAATCACTATAGCTTAACGATCTATTTGGAAATTAAATTAAAAAGGAAGTTGAATAGAAAAGGAAATTGAATAAAAATTGAAGTTGAATAAAAATAAAAATGGAAGTTGCATAAAATTAACAATGGAAGTTCATTCAAGAAACCACTATACCTTAACGATTTATTTGGAAATTAAATTAAAAAGGAAGTTGAATATAAAAGGAAATTGAATGAAAATGGAAGTTGAATAAAAATAAAAATGGAAATTGCGTAAAATTAACAATGGAAGTTTTCAAGAAACCACTATACCTGAACGATTTATTTGGAAATTAAATAAAAAAGGAAGTTGAATAGAAAAGCAAATTGAATGAAAATGGAAGTTGAATAAAAATAAAAATGGAAATTGCGTAAAATTAACAATGGAAGTTATTTCAAGAAACCACTATACCTGAACGATTATTTGGAAATTAAATAAAAAAGGAAGTTGAATAGAAAAGCAAATTGAATGAAAATGGAAGTTGAATAAAAATAAAAATGGAAATTGCGTAAAATTAACAATGGAAGTTATTTCAAGAAACCACTATACCTGAACGATTTATTTGGAAATTAAATAAAAAAGGAAGTTGAATAGAAAAGGCATTGAATAAAAATGGAAGTTGAATCAAAAAAAATGGAAGTTGCATAAAATTAACAATGGAAGTCCATTCCAGAAACCAGTATACCTAAACGATCTATTTGGAAATTAAATAAAAAAGAAGTTGAATAGAAAATGAATTGAAAAAAATGGAAGTTGAATCAAAATAAAAATGGAAGTTGCATAAAATTAACAATAGAAGTCCATGCAAGAAACCACTATACCTTAACGATCTATTTGGAAATTAAATTAAAAAGGAAGTTGAATAGAAAAGGAAATTGAATAAAATTTGAAGTTGAATGAAAATAAAAATGGAAGTTGCATAAAATTAACAATGGAAGTTCATTCAAGAAACCAGTATACCTTAATGATCTATTTGAAAATTAAATAAAAAAGGAAGTTGAATAAAAAAAAAACGGAAGTTGCATAAAATTAACAATGGAAGTTAATTCAAAAAAACCACTATACCTTAACGACCTACTTGGAAATTAAATAAAAAAGGAAGTTGAATAGAAAAGAAAATTGAATAAAAATGGAAGTTGAATAAAAAAAAAATGAAAGTTGCATAAAATTAACAATGAAAGTCTATTCAAGAAACCACTATACCTTAACGATTTCTTTGGAAATTAAATAAAAAAGGAAGTTCAATGAAAAAAGAAATTGAATCAAAATGGAAGTTAAATAAAAATAAAAATTAAATTTCATCCAAAATTGAAAATGTAAGTTAATTTAAGAAACCAGTATACCTTAATGACCTATTTGGAAAATAAATAAAAAATGTTGTTGAATAGAAATGGAAATTGAATAAAAATGGAAGTTGAATAAAAAAAAAATGGAAGTTGTATAATTAACAATGGAAGTCCATTCAAGAAACCACTATACCTTAACGATCTATTTGGAAATTAAATAAAAAAGGAAGTTGAATAGTTTCTTTTCTATTCAACTTCTTTTTTATTTAATTTCCAAATAGGTCGTTAAGGTATAGTGGTTTCTTGAATTAACTTCTATTGTTAATTTTATGCAACTTCCGTTTTTATTTTTTATTCAACTTCCTTTTTTATTTAATTTCCAAATAGATCGTTAAGGTATAGTGGTTTCTTGAATGAACTTCCATTGTTAATTTTATGCAACTTCCATTTTTATTTTTATTCAACTTCAAATTTTATTCAATTTCCTTTTCTATTCAACTTCCTTTTTAATTTTCTTTCCAAATAGATCGTTAAGGTATAGTTGTTTCTTGAATGAACTTCTATTGTTAATTTTATGCAACTTCCATTTTTATTTTAATTGAACTTCCTTTTTTATTCAATTTCCTTTTCTATTCAACTTCCTTTTTAATTTAATTTCCAAATAGATCGTTAAGGTATAGTGGATTCTTGAATGGACTTCTATTGTTAATTTTATGCAATTTTCATTTTTATTTTAATTCAACTTCCATTTTTATTCAATTTCCTTTTCTATTCAACTTCCTTTTTTATTTAATTTCCAAATAGCTCGTTAAGGTATAGTGGTTTCTTGAATGGACTTCCATTGTTAATTTTATGCAACTTCCATTTTCATTTTTTTCATTCAATTCAATTTCCATTTTTTTATTTAATTTCCAAATAGGTCGTTAAGGTATAGTGGTTTCTTAATTAACTTCCATTTTCAATTTTTGATGAAATTTAATTTTTTTTTATTTAACTTCCATTTTGTTTCAATTTCCTTTTTCATTAACTTCCTTTTTATTTAATTTCCAAATAAATCGTTAAGGTATAGTGGTTTCTTGAATGGACTTTCATTGTTAATTTTATGAACTTCCATTTTTATTTTTATTCAACTTCCATTTTATTCAATTTTCTTTTCTATTCAACTTCCTTTTTTATTAATTTCCAAATAGGTCGTTAAGGTATAGTGGTTTCTTGAATTAACTTCCATTGTTAATTTTATGCAACTTCCGTTTTTATTTTTATTCAACTTCCATTTTTATTCAATTTCCTTTTCTATTCAACTTCCTTTTTATTAATTTCAAATAGTTCGTTAAGGTATAGTGTTTCTTGAATGGACTTCTATTGTTAATTTTATGCAACTTCCATTTTATTTTAATTCAACTTCCATTTTTATTCAATTTCCTTTTCTGATCAACTTCCTTTTTAATTTAATTTCCAAATAGATCGTTAAGGTATAGTGGTTTCTGAATGACTTCTATTGTTAATTTTATGCAATTTCCATTTTTATTTTAATTCAACTTCCATTTTTATTCAATTTCCTTTCCTATTCGAACATGCATTTTTATTTAATTTCCAAATAGATCGTTAAGGTATAGTGGTTTCATGAATGGACTTCCATTGTTAATTTTATGCAACTTCCATTTTTATTTTGATTCAACTTCCATTTTTATTCAATTTCTTTTTCTATTCAACTTCGTTTTTCATTTAATTTCCAAATACATCGTGAAGTTATAGTGGTTTCTTGGAATCAACTTCCATTTTTAAATTTATTCAACTTCCATTTTTATTTTTATTCAACTTCAAATTTTCATTCAATTTCTTTTTCTATTCAAATTCCTTTTTTATTTAATTTTCTAAATAGATCGTTAAGGTATAGTGGTTTCTTGAATGGACTTCCATTGTAAATTTTATGCAACTTCCATTTTTATTTTTATTCAACTTCCATTTTTATTCAATTTCCTTTTCTAATCAACTTCCTTTTTTATTTAATTTCCAAATAGGTCGTTAAGTATAGTGGTTTCCTGAATAACTTCCATTTTCACTTTTATGAAATTTGATTTTTATTTTTATTTAACTTCCATTTTGATTCAATTTCTTTTTCTATTCAACTTCCTTTTTTTATTAAATTTCCAAATAAATCGTTAAGGTATAGTGGTTTCTTGAATGAACTTCCATTGTTAATTTTATGCAACTTCCATTTTTATTTTTATTCAACTTCCATTTTTATTCAATTTCTTTTCTATTCAACTTCCTTTTTTATTTAATTTCCAAATAGATCGTTAAGGTATAGTCGTTTCTTGAATGAACTTCCATTTTTAATTTTATGCAACTTCCATTTTTATTTTATTCAACTTCCATTTTCATTCAATTTCTTTTCTATTCAACTTCCTTTTTTTTTTAATTTCCAAATAGATCGTTAAGGTATAGTGGTTTCTTGAATGAACTTCCATTGTTAATTTTATGCAACTTCCATTTTTATTTTTATTCAACTTCCATTTTTATTCAATTTCCTTTTCTATTCAACTTCGTTTTTTATTTAATTTCCAAATAGATCGTTAAGGTATAGTGGTTTCTGGAATGAACTTCCATTTTTAAATTTATTCAACTTCCATTTTTATTTTTATTCAACTTCAATTTTCATTCAATTTCTTTTTCTATTCAACTTCCTTTTTTATTTAATTTCCAAATAGATCGTTAAGGTATAGTGGTTTCTTGAATGGACTTCCATTGTAAATTTTATGCAACTTCCATTTTTATTTTTATTCAACTTACATTTTTATTCAATTTTCTTTTTCTATTCAACTTCCTTTTTTATTTAATTTCCAAATAAATCGTTAAGGTATAGTGGTTTCTTGAATGAACTTCCATTTTTAATTTTATGCAACTTCCATTTTTATTTTATTTCAACTTCCATTTTTATTCAATTTCCTTTTCTATTCAACTTCTTTTTTATTTAATTTCCAAATAGATCGTTAAGGTATAGTGGTTTTTTGAATGAACTTCCATTTTAATTTTATGCAACTTCCATTTTTATTTTTATTCAATTTCCATTTTCATTCAATTTCCTTTTCTATTCAACTTGCATTTTTATTTAATTTCCAAATAGATCGTTAAGGTATAGTGGTTTCATGAATGGACTTCCATTGTTAATTTTATGCAACTTCCATTTTTATTTGATTCAACTTCCATTTTTTCAATTTCCTTTCTCTATTCAACTTCCTTTTTTATTTAATTTCCAAATAAATCGTTAAGGTATAGTGGTTTCTTGAATGAACTTCCATTGTTAATTTTATGCAACTTCCATTTTTATTTTTATTCAACTTCGTTTTTATTCAATTTCCTTTTCTATTCAACTTCTTTTTTTATAATTTCCAAATAGATCGTTAAGGTATGGTAGTTTCTTGAATGAACTTCCATTGTTAATTTTATGCAACTTATTTTTATTTTTATTCAGCTTCCATTTTTATTCAATTTCCTTTTCTATTCAACTTCCTTTTTTATTTAATTTCCAAATAGATCGTTAAGGTATAGTCGTTTCTTGAATGAACTTCCATTTTTAATTTTATGAAACTTCCATTTTTATTTTAATTCAACTTCCATTTTCATTCAATTTCCTTTTCTATTCAACTTCCTTTTTTATTAATTTCCAAATAGATCGTTAAGGTATAGTGGTTTCTTGAATGAACTTCCATTGTTAATTTTATGCAACTTCCATTTTTATTTTTATTCAACTTCCAATTTTATTCAATTTCCTTTTCTATTCAACTTCTTTTTTATTTATTTCCAAATAGATCGTTAAGGTATAGTGGTTTCTTGAATGAACTTCCATTGTTAATTTTATGCAACTTCCATTTTTATTTTTATTCAACTTCCATTTTTATTCAATTCCTTTTCTATTCAACTTCCTTTTTTTATTTAATTTCCAAATAGATCGTTAAGGTATAGTGGTTTCTTGAATGAACTTCCATTTTTAATTTTATGCAACTTCATTTTTATTTTTATTCAACTTCCATTTTATTCATTTTCTTTTCTATTCAACTTCTTTTTTTTTTAATTTCCAAATAATCGTTAAGGTATAGTGGTTTCTTGAATGAACTTCCATTGTTAATTTTATGCAACTTTCATTTTTATTTTTATTCAACTTCCATTTTTATTCAATTTCTTTTCTATTCAACTTCCTTTTTTATTTAATTTCCAAATAGATCGTTAAGGTATAGTGGTTTCTTGAATGAACTTCCATTTTTAATTTTATGCAACTTCCATTTTTATTTTTATTCAACTTTCCATTTTTATTCAATTTCCTTTTCTATTCAACTTTCTTTTTTATTTAATTTCCAAATAGATCGTTAAGGTATAGTGGTTTCTTGAATGAACTTCCATTGTTAATTTTATGCAACTTCCATTTTTATTTTTATTCAACTTCCATTTTTATTCAATTTCCTTTTCTATTCAACTTCTTTTTTATTTAATTTCCAAATAGATCGTTAAGGTATAGTGGTTTTCTTGAATTTGAACTTCCATTTTTAATTTTATGCAACTTCCATTTTTTATTTTATTCAATAGAATCAGCAATATTAATCATTTTTTGTTCTTCTCTGTAAGAACATTGATACTGGGTCGCCAATATCAAGTCCATTCATTTCAACTATGGCTTTCCAATAGTTGACTTCATCAGAAATTTGATTGATTTTGTTGTTTAAATCACATTGTTCTTGAGAATGATCTGAATCAGAATCACTACCTGAAGAATAAATTGCTGCAAGTTCATCCTCATCATCAGATGAGGTATCTGATTCATTAGAAATTATTTTAAGAATTTGTTTCTGGATGTGATCATCTAAAGACAGCTCATTAAGCTTCTGTTGAATTTTAGATTTACAACGATTAGCATAATGACCTATCTGTCCACACTTATAACATTTCATTGTGGATTTAGAGGATTTTTTTTTGGGTTATTTTTTGCTTTCCTTTAGAAGAAGCTTGTTGTGGAACTGGTGAGGGTTTAATATATTTATATTTTCTGGATTTTTTAAGAATTAGACTTAAAAGGTTTAGAGCTTTTATGTCTTTTTTGTTTATGAGGATACTGAATTTTATCAGGATAAGCAAATTGTTCACAAAATTCACCTAAATAGAGTTGCAAATTAACATGGAAGTTCATTCAAGAAACCACTATACCTTAACGATTTATTTGGAAATTAAATAAAAAGGAAGTTGAATAGAAAAGGAAATTGAATAAAAATGGAAGTTGAATAAATAAAAATGGAAGTTGCATAAAATTAACAATGGAAGTCCATTCAAGAAACCACTATACCTTAACGATCTATTTGGAAATTAAATAAAAAAGGAAGTTGAATAGAAAAGGAAATTGAATGAAAATTTGAAGTTGAATAAAAATAAAAATGGAAGTTGCATAAAATTAAAAATGGAAGTTCATTCAAGAAACCATTATATCCTTAACGATCTATTTGAAATTAAATAAAAAAGGAAGTTGAATAGAAAAGAAATTGAATAAAAATGGAAGTTGAATAAAAATAAAAATGGAAGTTGCATAAAATTAACAATGGAAGTTCATTCAAGAAACCACTATACCTTAACGATCTATTTGGAAATATAAATAAAAAAGGAAGTTGAATAGAAAAGGAAA
>JAPPVO010002880.1:0-24704 GCA_030407325.1 Camellia japonica
TTATTTATTAATGTTTAGCTGAAATGTATTGAATTTTCTGTATGTATAGACTGGACTGCACCTTCTGACTGCTGCTAATAACACCGGAAGTGATGAATCAATGGTGGACGATGAAACATCGCCCAACTCTGAAGATAAAAGAGCTAAGACTGAGGTAATAACAACTGATTATATCTCCGATCAATCATCGGCCTATTTTGGCAAGTTAGTTACAAGTCAATTTTTTATTTTTTTTGTTTTGTTTTGTTTTGTTTTGTTTTTTGTTTTGTTTTGTTTTTTTTTTTTAATTGTTTGGAAAAATAGGTTAAAAATTAGTTTTTTGATTTTTTTTAGTTTTTTTTTATTCAAAAAAGGTGTAAAAAAAATATATAGGTGATATGATTTAAAAGAGATTAAAAAACTAAAAAGATGAGTTTAATGGGGGTGTTTGGCGTGGATTATAGGGGTAATTATAATTTATTTTAATTTAAGAATCTGTGTCAGACTATTTGATGCAGTTTCTACTTATAACTTTTTAGGCAGAAATAGCGTAAATAAGTTAAGAAAAATTGATTATTTAGAAATTAAGAAAGAGTGCTTTTGATTTCTATTTTCTGATTATCGACTTTTAGTTTACAAACAGCAGCACCAAACAGCAGCACTCTCTTTGCCAAAAGAGGCTAATCTCTATTTTTATTTTATTTTTTTTCACATTTTTTTCAATAAAAAGCTAAAAAAAACTAAAAACCTCACTTTTAATCTCCTCCCAAAATAGGCTATCGTGTATAAATGTATTGGCATCATGGGTTGTTTTGAATTTTGATGAATCGGATTCATGTTGCTTGTTTTAGCTGACCGTGGTGCAAGCCGAGCTGAAACGAATGAATACGGAGAATCAACGACTGAGAGACATGCTAGATCAAGTCACCGGAAATTACACCACTCTTCAGATCCATATGATGACACTGATGCAACAAAAACACAACAACAATGAAAAACATGATCAAAACAACATGGTAGTAGATGAAAAATCAGAGGAAAATAACAACAAACACAGTGGTAATAACGGAGGAGGACTAATGGTGCCGAGACAGTTCATGGACCTCGGGTTAGCTGCCACGGCCGATACAGACGAGCATTCACTGTCATCGTCAGAGCCGGTAAACAATGGGGAGGCAGCGTCGAAGGAGGGAGATGATGGGGGAAGAGAGGATAGCCCAGAAAATGGATCGAATAATAAAGTTGCTAGATTGAATGGTTTGAAGAATGTTGATCAAGCTGCTCCAACGGAGGCTACTATGAGAAAAGCTCGAGTTTCAGTTAGAGCTCGATCCGAGGCACCAATGGTACATCATTAATTGGATTGAAATTTGAATTAGATTTCATCAAATTGATTAATTTTTATTTTTAAAATTTTTGGTTGAATTGATTTGAATAGTTTTGGGGTGATAGATTACAGATGGATGCCAATGGAGGAAGTATGGACAGAAAATGGCGAAAGGGAACCCGTGTCCTCGAGCTTATTATCGTTGCACCATGGCCGCCGGATGCCCGGTTCGGAAGCAAGTATGTCTTTCATTTTTATTTTATTTTTTAAGTATCAGTGAATTCCAAATTTAACATTGTCTCATATTTTTTATTTTTTCTTCATTTTATCACTTCATCATTTTTTTACTCCAAAAATGTTGGTGCACACGGCACGCTTGATGAATTTCGGCCGCGTGTACTTTTTATACTCTTTTTTTCTTCTTCTTCTTCTTGGTTTCTACTTTTGTGCATGGAAAAGACTCACATTATAAACCTAGAAAATTTTGGATAGGTGATTGCATGTAAGATGTCATGGAAATTAATTTTTCATTAATTTTTATGCTGATAAGTGTGGGTTTATAGTATTACTTTTTGTGCATTTCACGTCACATTAAGGGGTGGTTTAGGATGATCTAAATTAGTGTATTTTTGACTTTTTATGAAATATGAGTTGGGTATGGATTGGGTTTGAAGTGATGTGTTAGAGAGGTGATGTGACTTGACTTAAATAAGATTTTTGACTTTTTTAGATCATACCAAACAATGTCTAAGTTTGATTGGAAAGTTGGTTATTTTGGTTATTTTAGCTAGTTTTTTAACTTTTAACTATTTCAAATTCTCTTTTGAGAATTGGCTTATAAGCTAGCTTATTAGTTTTTTAACTATTTTAAGTCACACCATTTTTCTATTTTTTGCATGTCTATTTTGTAATAAGCAAAAAGACGGTTTATTTAGCACTTTCTCAAACAACCCTAGCCTAACTAAAAAAAGTTGTTTTTGGAAAGTTAGTTGGCTTTTTGTTTTGTAGTTGATTTGATGATTGTGATTTGAATATGATATTTTATTTTATTGACTATTTTAATATATTTTATCTTTACTATCTATTTTAGTCAAAATAAATAAATAAATATAAAAAAATAAAATAAGGCAACAAAATATATTTATGTACCATTAGGACAATGTTAATATTGGAAGTTTTGTAAAAAGTTTTTTTAAAAAAAAATTTTGAAATCAACAACAATTATTTTAAAATTAATTGAAAAGTGTCATATTATTTATTTATGTGTTGAATTGAAATTGTCAATACAGAGATCTTGAGTGGTGACAATGGAGAGAGAAAAAGAGTTTGTATTTAATAACGAGTAGTTGAATTTATATATATATATATATATATATATATATATTTTTTCTTATAGTATTAAAAAATATATAAATTTGAAAATATAATATAGACAATTAAAATTATGAGCAATGATACATCTCTTAATTTTGAAATTCTAAGGGTTTGTTTAGAATGTGAGTTGACTTTTTGATTTTCTGTCTATTTTAACCTAGGGTTAAAAATCTTTATTTGGAATAGGTTTTTGGGCTTTTTTGACTTTTCTGAGATAAAAAAATAAAATAATTATGGTTTGAATGTGATATTTTTGTCTTATTAGGTTAAAAAGTCTATTTTATCTTTTTGTGATTATTTTAGCCAAAAAGTCTCCGTTTAACTTATGCTAAACGAGGGCTAATTGAGCTCTAATAATGTAGTAGGAAAGAAAAAAAAAAAAAAATCAAAACATCACATCATAGATGAGATCCGTATGTTTAAAGCTCTCTTAGAACTCAACAATTAGAGTTTCAAAATATTTTTGTGAAATTATATAATAAAAATTTACACCAAATGAATTATGGTAAGAGAATAGATAATGCTTTCATAGGATAAATTAAAGGGTAATGCTAGAGATACTAAAAATTTTACTAAAAGTTCTATCAAATATTTTACATGAGTATGAAACTCACACAATATGAGTCACATGTGAATCTCATATCTATGTAAGATAGTTGATAAAACTTTTAATAAAATTTGTAAGATCTGTCGCATTTTTTTAAATGAAAATAGTAGTAACGTGTTTTACTGCAGCAGTTCATTAATTATAGGGTCACGCGTTATTTGAAGACCTTGTTTGAATTGACGATTGTTGTTCAATAATTAGGGTTACAAAATTTTGAAGACACCTAGAAAAAATGTCTAAAAAATAACAAAATATCTATATATACTTGTTTAGTCTACAGACTTTTTTATTTTATTTTATTTTATTTTCATATAATAGGAGGTTAAGAGTTAATAAGTCTCTTTTGGAAAGAGGAAAAAAAATAATTATTGATTTATTGATTTATTTAGATCACATCATCTTTCTATTTTTTTATATATATTTTCAAAAAAAATCGTTAAGCCAAAAAAAGTAAATTTCCAAAAATGATTTAAGTTAGATTATAACAAAGAATCGCAGCCACTTTATCGACTAAAACGTTAAACTTGTGATATTTTTACTATCTTAAAAGACAATTACATAAATCACTAAACTAATTATTTTGTCCATGGTCTACAGACTCTACACCACACCAATCACGCAATATAAGTTTTGTGTTTTACCATGTTCAAAGTCATTGCCTTTAAAGACTCAGCTACATGACATTGTTTGATTTAAGTGAAAATTAAATGTTAAAATTTCATTAAAGACCAATCATAAATTTATTCAAAGTGACGTGCGGAAGGTTGGATCTTTGTTAGTTGATTATTAAATTAGAATTCTCTCAAGTTGGAATTTGAGTGAACAGATCACTTAGTAGACTATTTGAAGCCGAATGTTGATCGAGATAGTGCAATTTTTAAAATTAATTAAATAGAATATTCATATAAAAAATTAAAATAATTGAATATAAATAATTATATGTATGAATTACATCTGTGCTAAAAAAAAATAATAATAAATCCTCAAAAGAATATTTTACTCAACAAATTTAAAAAGTGAACGATTGAAATTATAAAGTCAACCTCAAAATAGGCTCACTAAGCCCAAATTATTTTCTCAAGTTAGATAGCTGATTTTAAATAATGCAAACTCATTAAATTAATCAACAACTAACATTCAATATTCCATATTATTAAAAATATTTAAGCATTTTCTTTCACGAAAATTTATGACATTTGTTCTAATGTGAATACTGTTTCTCTAACAGGTGCAAAGATGTGCAGAAGACAGAACAATCCTAATCACCACATACGAAGGCAACCAGAACCACCCACTACCTCCGGCCGCCATGGCCATGGCCTCCACCACCTCATCCGCTGCCCAAATGCTTCTCTCCGGTTCGATGTCGAGCGCCGACGGCCTAATCAACTCCAACTTCCTAGCCAGAACTCTGCTCCCATGTTCCTCAAACATGGCCACCATTTCAGCCTCAGCTCCATTCCCAACAGTCACACTAGACCTAACCCAATCCCCCAACAACCCACTCCAATTCCAAAGACAACAACCACAAACCCAATTCCACATCCCCTTCCCAAACCCACCACCTCACAACAACAACTTGATTGGCCAAGCTCTCTACAATCAGTCCAAGTTCTCTGGACTTCAAATGTCTTCTCATGATATGGAAGCTGCCCAATTTGGCCGCCAAGCACTGCCGCAGAGCTCGGTGGCTGACACTGTCAATGCTCTGACGGCCGATCCGAACTTTACGGCAGCGCTAGTTGCGGCCATTTCTTCTCTGATTGGGGGTGGTGGTGGTAGTGGTAATAATAATGCCAGCGTGGCAACTACCACCACCAGCAACAACAATAGCAATGACAACAATTCAAGTTTTCCGGAGAAGTAAAGGATGGACTTGGTTTTTTGCTCACAAGTTTTTATATTTATTTTTCTTTTTGTTTTTTTATTCTAACTTTCTGGGGATAAAAAATGAGATCATATACATGTTCATTTGGTTTTTCAGAAGCAATGCTATATACTTAGAAAAAAAATATTCAAGTAAAAGAAATATTTAGAATTTGAAATATGTGAATCAGATTCTGAACGTAGTTAGTACTATTTTTTGTATTCTTTCTTTGTTTGAATAATATCATCTAAATTGTGAAATCAATCAACACTCAAAAGAAATGGTAAAAGAAAAAGAAGTGCATATGATTAAATTGTTTTTCTACGGATCTTGAATTTGATACAGGAGTTATTTTATTGGGAAATTAATTCTATTTTACTATATCCTTTTGGATTTGTTAAATAATGTTCTTTTTGTAGCTTTGCCCTATATGGAGCCAAAGTGATGAAATCAGAGAAAAAAAAAAAAAAAAAAAAAAAATACAAAGAAACAAAAAATAAAGCAAGGGTTGAAATATGCGTTAGATGTGATAGAATTAGGATTCATTCATATGGGGCGGTTGGTTAGTCAAGAAAGAGGTCAACAAAATCGCCTGGAGTGTTTTGTTTGACCCGGTAGGACTAGAGGTTGTTGTTTGCTTTTGATTTTGGGAGAATTACAGCATTGGACAGAAAAATAAAATTACAAAAATATATAAGGTGTAAGTAATTCTGTGATGTAGTATAAGTGAAAAATTATACGAGTATAATTGTGACTCGCATCTCTCCATGTTTGTGTAAAAAAAAAAATTCTATTGTGCTAGGATGTAATTCCCCTTTGATTTCTCATTTGCTTTTCTGGCCATCCTGAAAATTTGATATGTGATCTGTTAATACAATTTGAAGTATATATAATATGATTTAATAGTACGAATATTAAATATGTTGTCTTGAAATTAAACACACTTAACTCAAACACAATTCGTGTAAAAATTTGTATCGATACATGGACACAATACAGATAACCTATTTAAGCACACTTTTTATTTTTTTATTTTTTTTGGATCACATCACCTCTTTATTTTTATGCACATCTTTACGTAAAAAGTTAAAAGGTACAATTATTTAAATAATTTCAAACAACCTGAATTCTCTCTTCTCACAAAGTTCAATCAAATCAAATACTGAAAAAAAATGTTTTTTATTGATAAATCCCATTTAGAAGTGTTCTAACCCAATAGTAAGTCCACCAAGAAAATTATAGCTTAGTCAGTCATATGTATTTATACTTTTATTTTATGAGATCATTTTTTTCTTAATTTATATTATTTGTTGGACTATTATACCCTTATGTCTATTGTCGATATGTATTACATAGAAAAATGATATACACATTTTGTTTTTGTTACTACCTCTATTTTGATAGTTACCATTATTTATGTTTTTCTTTTTGATCAGTTTCATTCACATTTATGATATTGTTTCATTGTGTTAGGGTTTCGAAACTCTCTATTAGGTAGAGTTTAGAAACTCTAGTTTACACATAGTGGTGAAATAATATTATATTCCTCCATTGTTGCGATAAAGCTTTGTATTCCTCCATTGTCGCTTTGTGCTCGAAATTCTATGTTCGTCCATTGTTACTCTGTGTTCGAAACTTTATGTTTCTCCATTGTTGTATGTCGAAACTCTATTATGTCCACTCAATTTTGTTACAAACATATTCTTCAAAGATGAGTTTGGTTTGATTTAGATTGCTGGAATGGTGAAATTGCATAGATTGTTAATGATAGTGATAATGATAAAGATGAAGATGAGGATGAGGATGTGGGTGATATATATTATATATATATATTAGAGTGATTGTATTTTTTTTGATTTCTAATTTTTTTTTTTTTTTTTTGTTACAGGAAAATCCTCCCTACCCTCCCGCAGGTCCAAGGCAGCGCTCCTTGCAGAGATCACCAAGATGTCCTGTTAGCCGTTCCAAGCGAGGAGATTATAACCTGGGAACTTGCCCCGACCTCCCAAGACAAGCTTCGCTTAAGTCAGGACTTGCACAACGGAAGAGCATTGAACCCACACCAAGTGCTGATTAGACAACTTGAAGTTCAACATCCTAACCAACTGTACTTCACTCAGGAGATTGACCCAGGGGAGAGGGAATTGAACCTGTGACCTTGGGGCTTAAATCCCAAACCTTAACCACAATGCCACCCACCCATGGGTTTCTAATTCTATTACTGTCATTATTTCTATTTTTTTTTTTGTCAATCAGTCTGAATGTTCACATTTCATATTGTTTGAAAGTCTGAGAAATAAGCGTTCAATATAGATATAAACATAATTATATATTTGTAAGATGTAAATGTTCACATATCATTGGTTATTTGTTACTGTGCTTGTTAGTTGAACAATCATTTTTGTTACCATTGAATAATTTAAATAGTCGATTTTCAATTTTGTTTTATGTTTTTACGTTGTAGTGTAAATGTTTACATTGGTTTGAGTTATTTTTTTAAGGCTAGTTGTACGTTAGTTATAAATTGTGAACATTCACATTGTATTTTGGTTTAAATTTTATTTTTTTGAAAGTTAGTTGTATATTTGTTGGTTATTGTGAATATTCACATTGCACTTTAATATGTGCTTTGTTTTTTTTCAAAAGTTAGTTTTATGTTTATTATTTACTGTGAATATTCATATTGTATTTTGATTTTCATTCAGATTTTTTATTACGTTATTTTTATACTTTTCAAATTATTGAAAAGTTCAAAATTCAAAATTTGAGATTTTCTTCATAAAATGCGAGAGATATTTTCACTACAAAAAAATTGACTTTTTGCGACGGTAAAATACCGTCGCTAATACTCCGAATGCCGTCGCTAATACTTTTTGCGACGGCAAAATGACTTTTTGCGACGGCAAGAGGGGGTCGCAAATGGAGGGGTCGCAAAAGAGTTTTTGCGACGGCACAGTGCCGTCGCTAATGTTTTGCGACGGCATTTTTGCTTTTTTGCGACGGCACTGTGCAGTCGCTAATAACATTTGAAATTTCTATACTTTTTTGCGACGGCACTATTTTTCCGTCGCTAAAAATGCTATTTGAGACGGCCAAAAATACCGTCGCTAATAATCTTTTTTTCAACGGCAAAACACTGTTTTTGCGACGGTGTGGTGCCGTCGCAAAAAGTATTAAAAATATAAAAATTTCTATTTTTTGCGACAGTGTAATGCCGTCGCAAAAAGTATTAAAAATAATAAAATTTCTATTTTAAATAATAAAATTTCTATTTTTTGCGACAGTATAATGTCGTCGCAAAAAGTAAAACCTGTAACAAAATTAATAAAAATATTAAAATTTTCTATTTTTTGCGACAATGTAATACCGTCACAAAAAAGAAAAAAAAATCCTACGATAAAAGTATTAAAAATATTAAAATTTGTCCATAATAATATAAAAATAACAATTTTCATAATAAAATATTTTTCCATTCATATAATTACACATCAACAAAATTATCCCACTACATAATGTTTCATAATACATATATAATGTTTAAATACATGATTTTGTTCATAATTCAAAATAACATAAACCAAATTTCATGCTGGCTCGAATCCAAGACCATGGATGTCATTAACTCACTTCAATCCATGCTGCTAGTTTTGGTCTTCCTGATGTGATGTCATACTTCAAGGCATCTTCAAAGAAGATTTGAAACCTTTCAATGAACGGAGCGCTAGGCAATGTCCACCTGTAGATCACAAATTTTTACTCATGAATTAGAGGAGGATTTCAAATTAGCCACATGACTGCATCGGTATGCTTGTTTTTTAAAACAATTAGTTAAACATATGCTCTCTAAAAATATCATCCACGTCCCACGAAGAAATGAATGCTCGAGAGAACTGAGGATAACCGACAGATCATGGACAAGGCATACCAGACTGAATTGACCAAAGAGAAATATGAGACAAAAATCCACAAGCTAAATAGTAAGTACGCATAAGTACATATTTTCAACTACTTTTAAAATATTCCGCATGAAGGCACCATATATTAAACTACTATGAGATAATTTTAAAAACACAACCATTGCTATTAATTGCTTTAAACCTCCCAGCTTGGGATATTTTGTATGTCACAATCACAGTCACACCATGCCCAAAAGGAAAGTAACTTGAACAATTCCTAGAAGATTCTATATAATTACACAGATAGATAAGAGAATAAACTTACAGTATAATTTTTAACAAGGATGGTAGTCTCGAGTCATAGATACTGACTTGGGTTTTGTTATTATTCGGTGATGATGAGCAGTTGTTGGGATGGCTACTACTGTGGGAGGGAATGTGGAATCCTCAGCAGTTCCTACGTCGGTGCCGGTTCGAGTAGCCCATGAGCTTCTTCAAGCTGGACATCGTTATTTGGATGTCAGGTACAAATTTATTCATTTGGGTTTGTTTCTTTGCAGAGTTGTTTTCAGAATTACAAATCCATGTTTGTTTGCCCAGAAATGTTACTGCTTGTGTTGTAATTATTTCTGTTGGTGATGGTGGGTGTGACTGTGTGTAGGACTGCTGAGGAGTTCGGTGCTGGGCATGCTGTTGGGGCTACCAATGTTCCTTACATGTTCAAAGTTGGATCAGGTTTATGTCAATTACTAAAGCAATTCTGCAATTCAATCTATTAATAAAAATAGTTTTTATTTGTTTGGATTATAGATTTGGGTAGAAATTTGGTTTATCCACATTTTTCATTTCCTTTTCTAATTCCCTACCCAAATCTATATCATTTCATGCTTGCTTATGAATACTAAATACTATCCAATGATGTGACTTCTGATTGCAGTTGAGTTGCTCTTTCATTTGCTTCATCTAATAGCATAGATGACCCTAATTTGCACTCACTATTTGAAGTCGTTCCCTTAGTTCCTTATCCTAAAGTCAGTCAAAAGTTTTGAGTTAGACAGATGATAAATGCAATAGAATGAAGAGAGCTCCATTTACAATATATTGACATCGCAACCAACAAGAAAAGTAGAAAATAAAATCAATTATTATCTCACCATTTTCTCTGCACACTGCCAATATAGAGCGATCTCATCCTGACAAAATGGCTCAATATCATTGATTTGCAAGCCTATAACATAGCCAAAAGAGACAGCATAAAAATAATTTTTAAAGAACTGCAAAACTTAATGCACGAGAGAACAAGAACAGAAGGAGAAGAAGGAAAAAGGCAGAGCTTACACAAAAATAGGTTCCTCAATATCCCATCACACAAATCAATACCTTCGAGTACATGAGAGGCAATTTTTGGCGGAATGAGTGGTGATGGGGCCCCATCATAAGATCATCGCCGATCAAATAGTTTCCTCCATCATTGTTGTGAATCAACTAAAATCCATGAAAGGGAAAAACTCATAAATATAATTCTTTCCTAGTTTTAAAGCTTTGTTGCATCAAGTAACCACAAGATACTCACTAGAGCTCCAAAATGCAAAGGTATGATGTGAGGCCTAGGATCTAGAAGCATTGACATGTAAGCTTTAAGGCACAAGCTCAAGCCACATGTCCATAAAATAATTTGATTTTAACTGATGGTAGAAAAATGGGGGAAATAATATACTAGGACCTTTTGATTCCAAATTTGTACCAATAATTAATATTGATTGATGGGAAACCACAGGTTCAAGAAGATTTTAAAAAATTTAAGCATTAAGCAACATACATGTCAAAGCTCATATATTGATTTGAGGAGCCATAAATCAATATATGTGTGTGTGTGTGTGTGTGTGTAAATGTACTCAACCTTCGGTCCTCTAAGAGGGCCAACTTTATTCTTTTCTTCATATAATACACAACACGCATAACAATAATAAAGGAACTTAAAATGTTGAATTTAGTATCCCATGTCCACTCCACACTTTGATAGGTGATTTGGAAGTCAAAGCATTAGCAACAAGAGCTTCTCCACAATTCCCATGTCCTTAGAACATTTCTTTCTCATATACGCTATGACATCCATCAAAATTTGTAATTATTTGCTAAGACATCCATCCAAATTTGTAATTATATCAACCAAGTTTGATCATCCAATTATGTATCACTTCTATAGCTATATACCATTTAAACAATCACAATAGTTGCTAGCTTCCAAAAAACCTAACCCAAGTTAATAAAAAAGCATTGTCTCTAGAAAAGAGTTGTTTTGCTTCTTTTAGCTTTTCCTTGCGCCATCTATCAACAGCTTCTGTCATAGACAACAATATCAAGAGGATATCAAGAAAAATAAGGGGAGCTAATATCATAGACAACAAAAAGATTGTGAGATATATGACTACATAATGGCTAAACCCCAAGTTAGTCCTTCCTAATGGCTTCAAGGAACAAAAAAGTTAAAGAAATTCTATAAACCCCAAGTTAGTCCTTCCTAAGAAATTCTGAATGTAAGATATATCTTTACAACTCAATTCAATTTGGAACAAGGCAATTTTGATTCGAGATTCAACAACTATGCTTGTAATATGTGAAGTAAAACTTTTGGGGCCTTCAAGAGCAATTGGAAAGATAAAAGGGTGAAATTAAAAAGTATATTGATGCTTGATTTCAATAACCTCCTATTTAACAAAGGCAAATCTCACAATAAGGTTTTTAATCCCTGGTGCTACTAAATCATATCAATAAAGCCAAATCATCTCTTCATTTGAATATCTATTTCTGATTCCTATAGGGAAGCATCCGACCAATCAAAAATCTCAAATGGATTATATCAGTTCCAGCACTCAATTCATTAAAGCTTTCTGCTTAATTTGTTCTGTTTGTAACACTCTTTATTGATACCATGGCCATTTTCAAATTCTTTAACTGCAAGTGGCAACTTTGATAACTTCATTATAATAGGCCAAAACTCCAGTATCAAATGAATTAGTATAGTTCTATAGCATTACTATTAATTTTTTGACTCAAAAACAGAACACGGCTTCTAACATCTGTATAAGAGATAGCATATCATTCCCAAGTCCCTTAAAAAGGGTCAACCCTATAGAAGTCACCCAGATGCTGTACTCAAGTGACACCCCTTAACTCACTGATGTTGGATCATTACATTCTTCCCCACCCAATCTCGTGATGCCCATCATGAATTGACCCCTTTGGAGTTGGCCCCATCCCTAAAAATAATGAGGGTCCCTCACCCAATCTCATGATGCACCATCACAGATTGACCAACATTGAGGGTTCCACATGTCTAATAAGGTTGTCGAAAAACAAATTTCACAAATGGTAAAAAAGATTTTAAGTTTTTTTTTAAAATTTTAGACACACCTAACATAAATACACTTAAAATTTTAAAAAAATGGTAAAAAAGATCTTTTAAAAATTCACTAAATACCAAAAATACAATAATTCAATACATTTTTTTTTGTATTTTATGTATTTATTAATTTTTAAATATTTTTTCATAATTTTTAAATGGAGTGGCAAGGGGTGAAAGAGAGGTAATGGTAGTAATAGTGGCAGTAGTGGTAGTGGTGGTAGTGGAGTGGTGGCGATAGTAGTAGTAATGGTAGTCGTAGATGAAGTGGCGACAGTAGAAGTAATGGTGGTGGTGGAATGGTGTTTGCAGTAGTGGTGAAGGTGGTAAGAAGAGATGGGTGGTGAGAGAGAGAAATGAGTGAGAGACAGATAGAGGAGAGAGAGATGAGGAGAGAGAGAGAGAGAGAGAGAGAGAGAGACAGAGTGATGAGCGAGAGAGACAAAGTGGTCGCTAAAAGTGCATTTTCTTGTAGTGGAGAACTCAGTAAATAGAGAAGAGATGAGAGAGAGAGAGTGAGCAATGTGAACACAATGGGGGAGAGAGACAACAGACAGACACATAGAGAGAAAGAGGGAAGAAGAGAGAGAGAGAGAGAGAAGAGTGAGAGACAAACAAACAGACACAGAGAGAGAAAGAAAAGAGAAGAGTGGTAAGTAAGAGAGAGATAAAGAGAGAAAGAATATAGAGAGAGAGACAGAGAGACATAGAGAGAAAGAGATAGAGAGAGACATATAGAAAAATAGAGAAACAAGAGATGAAAGAGACATATAGAAAAAGAGCGAAAAGAGATGAACGGGAGAGAGAATAGAAAAATAGAGAGATAGAGAGAAGATAGATGAGTGAGAGAGACAGAGAGAGAGAGAAGAGAGATGAGCGAGAGAGACATAGAGAGAAGACAAATGAGAGAGATAGAGAGAAGAAAATGAACGAAAGATACACAGACAGACAGACAAACAGACAGATAGACAAATAGACAAAGAAAGAAGAGTGATGAGTGAAAGAGAGAAAGAGAACAATGGTGGTAGTTGAATGACATTTGCAGTAGTGGTAAATGTGGTAGAAAAGATTGGTGGTGAGAGAGAGATGAGTGAGAAACGAATAGAGAAAAGAGATAGAGAGACAGAGAAAGAGATAGAGTGATGAGCGAGAAAGAGACAAAGTGGTCGCTAAAAGTGCATTTTCTTGTAGTGGATCGATAAATCAAAAGGGAGCTCAATAAATAAAGAAGACAGATAATTCAAAACTCTTTTCAAAACTTAATTCAAATCAAATTTTTAAATATTTAAATATTTTAAAAATATTTTAATTTTGTGAGAGACAGATAAAGAAGAGAGATAGAGAGAGAGACATAGATAGAGTGATGAGCGATAGAGAGAGATAGACAAAGTGGTTGCTAAAAGTGTATTTTCTTATAGTGGATCGATAAATCGAGAAGGAGCTCGATAAATAGAAAAATGAGAGTAAGAGAGTGAGCAAGGCGAACATAGTAAGAGAGAAATAGACAAATAGACAAGTAGACAGAGAGAGAGAGAAGAGTGATGAGTGAGAGAGAGACAGGAGAGACAGATGACAGAAAAAGATATAGAGAGAGAAAGAGATGAGAGATAGAAAAAGAGAGAGAAACAAGAGATGAGCGAGAGATAGACAAAAAGAGAGAGAAATAGAACGAAAAGAGATGAGCGAGAGAGAGACACAGAAAAAGAGAGAGACAGAAAGAGAAGAGAAATAAGCGAGAGAGATAGAGAGAGAGAGAACAAAAAGAAATGAGAGAGATAGAGATAAGAGAATGAGCGAGAGAGACAGAGAGAAAACAGATGAGAGAGATAGAGAGAAGAGAGATAGGCGAGAGACACAGAGAGAAAATAAGAGAGAGAAACAGGCAGACATAGAAAGAAGAGTGATAAGTGAAAGAGATAAAGAAGAAGAGAGAGAATAGAGACAAAGACAGAGAGACAGGAAGATGAAAAAATGAATGAAAAGAGAAATGTTATATCAAAAGAGTAAGACAACATTGTTTTTTTTTTTTTTTTTTTTTTGCGACAGAAAAATACCGTTGAATTTATTCAAACCATTTTGTGACTGTATATATATGAAGCTATCTCAAAACCACAATCACTATGCTAGGTTAGAGTTTTCCAAAAACTCTTTTGAGAAAATATATACTTTCTTGTTTTTCGTGTTATATTGTTTTTATTGAATTTTTTTAAATATTTTAAGTATTTTTTAAAATTTTTAGACACACCTAACATAAATACACCTAAAAATTAAAAAAATTGTAAAAAAAATCTTTTAAAAATTCACTAAATACCAAAAATACAATAATTCAATACATTTTTTTTTTGTATTTTTATGTATTTATTAATTTTTAAAAATATTTTTTCATAAATTTTTATTTTTTAGATACATCTAAGTAAGATACATCTAAAAAAAATATTTAAAATTTAAAAAATATCCACTAAAAACAAAAAAACACGAAAGCCACTTTTTGCGACGGCAGAAAATGCCGTCTCAAAAAAGCAGAGTATTTGCGACGGCACTAGTTGCCGTCTCAAAAAATGAGAGTATTTGCGACGGCAGACAAATACCGTCGCAAATACTCTCGTTTTTTGAGACGGCAAATTGTGCCGTCGCAAATGCTCTGCTTTTTTGAGACGGCAATTTTTTGCCGTCGCAAATACTCGCTTTTTTGAGACGGCATTTTCTGCCGTCGCAAATACTCTGCTTTTTTGAGACGGCATTTTCTGCCGTCGCAAAAAGTGACTTTTTGAGACGGCAAGCGCGCCGTCGCAAATAGTTCCGTCTCATATACCCAGTTTTCTTGTAGCGTTTCTTTGTAGAATAAAGGAGAAATTTTTTCTATGAAATAGGGGAAAGATTCACTTTAAAGTGATAGATTATTGTTATCTATTAGTTTTAAAATAGAAATATATGTATAAAAATTAAAAGGAATGATTTAATTATATTAATTAAATGAAATAAAACATATCAAAAAGTGACCCAAACAAAATTATGGTTGTCTCACAATTGCATTGTCCTTTACAACTCTTGCAAAGGCACGACAAGTAGGACCATATCTTTGCAAGTGTAAATGTGTTAAACGGTTACCTTTGTGTATATGACGTGAAACATGTTTGCTTGAAGTAAAATGCTTCCGACCCTATTTTTTTTTTTTTTTTTTAAGACCTCCACAATTTTCTTTCGATCTTCAATATTGATGTATATATGGGATCCATTTATGTATGTGTGAGGTCTACACCATCAATAGTGGAGATATAAAGGGAGTTGTGGGGGTCTTCAAAAAATGAGAGTCTCAATCATTGTTGTTGCTTGAAATAAGCTATACAGGTTATGTTTGGCATGAAGGTTTGGATTGAGTTAGGGTTATTTTAGTTACAAAAATAAAATAGGTTTTTTAGTCTAATAAGGGTTCGTTTAGAAAGTGGGTTGGCTTTTTGATATTTTAACTATTTTAACCTGGGGCTAAAAAGCCTCGTTTGGAAAGGGTTTTTTTTTTACTTTTTGACTTTTTGTGAGAGAAAGAATGTAATGATTATGGATTGAATGTGATGTTTTGTCTTATTGGACTAAAAAGCCTATTTTGTCTTTTTGTGGTTAAAATAGCCCAATCCTTCTTTCCAAATGAAGCCTAAAACAAAATATCACATCTAAATCATAATCATTTCATTTTTTTTTTTCACAAAAGTCAAAAAAATCAAAGGACTTATCCCAAATAAGACTTTTTAGCCACATGCTAAAATAATAAAAAATTCAAAAAGTCAACTCACATCCCAAATGAAGGCAACATGCTTATAATATAACACAATTTTTTATTATAACCTTGTTAGGATTGATACTATTAATAGTATAGATTAGGTCATTGTTAAAATAATTGACACATTTAATTAAATAGTTTAGATTAAGATTATACAAATTAGTGAAAAGTTGTACTCTCTCCAACTCAAAATATTAGCCTTGTATTCTATTTTTTATTATCTCAAAATATTAGTCACTTTTCAAAAATTAAGAACTAAAACAATATGAATTTTATATTTTGCACTTCTTTCAAATTTATTAACAACACAAAAAGTACAATTATAACAATTGATATTTTTAAAAAAATGTATTATCAAATGGTAATTTTGGAAAATCAATATTTTTAAAGTGTAATAATTATATTATAAAAAAAAGTTGAATTCCCTAAAAAAAATTATTATTTAGTGACTGAGGAAATAAATTGTTTTAGTCATGTTTTTTATGCAGTAATAAAACTTTCGAATTTGAAATGAAAGGACAGCTCATATGAGAGAAATTTTTTTTGTAAAGTTAGCCAATTATTCAAAATAAGAACTAAAGCAACATCCAAACCTTACCTAATTCTATTTGATAGATAGATCAGATTAACAAAAACCAAAAGCACATAAAAATAGAAAATTAATAATAAAAAAAAAGTCCGTTGATGTTGAACCACTCTAAATTGACGTGGGAACCATTTATTCTATTTTCCTCATGAAAAAAATGTAAATATAATGTCGATAATATTATTTTATGAGTAAATTACAAATATATTTTTTAAAATTTGTCATGGGTATGTTTGATTGACAAGATTAGAATATGGGATTGAAATTATCAATCCGTAGACCCAATAATCCTGTGTTTGTTTTAAAATTTTGTTTCAAGATTATTAATCCAATAGAAAATTAATCTAACAAATTTGTAGAATTATTATTTATGGGTTAGGAGTGGGATTATATATCCTGAGTTGGGAAATAAAATAAAAGGACTCTTTTACCCTTGACTAAAAATTAAAATACTTATTATTTTTTTATATAATTTTACATTTTAGAAGGCTAAAAATAATTTTTAGAAATTTAAAAATATTTGTTGATATTTATTTTATCAAATTAGTTTATATTTAAAAAAAAAATTAAAAAACAAACCAAACATGATTTTTGTATTTTGTATTTTGTATTTTTCTTTTATTTATTTATTTATAAATTTTTTCAAAACCACATTTATGAAGATATTTTAATAAAATAAGATTGTGAAGAAATATTGATGAAGAGTAAAATTGAAAACGAAGATAAATATAGTTGTAATCTTACATTCATATGTTTTCTTATCCAATACAAATCAAACAATGGATAAGGAGATAATTTATCCTACTAATCCAATTGGATAGTGAATACCATACTAATTTGATGGAATACTTTACTATTAGTCTTATGAATCAAACATGGCCTAAAAGTATAGATTACTCTATGTGATTTAGAAAATTACAAATACCCATTGTTAGAATTTTTATTTAATAAAATTAACTAAAAAAATAAAATTCATAATTGATCTCCTATACAATAATAAAATTACTTAAATTATTAATTAAAACATATTTCTAACATCACTAAAAACTGTTGATTAAATTGATAATTTATTAATAAAATTAACGATTTGTTATGAAATTAGAAACTTTAGGGAGGTGGAATATAATTTTTAGAACTACATGGATAATTTGTATTTTAATCAAATCTAAAAAAATATATTTATAATTTATCCTTATTTTTATTAAGATGTGATATTATTATTTAACAATAAAATATTATATAATATGGTGAATCTCATATAAACACATGTACTAATTTAAATTTTGTTTAAATAGGTTCATCATACTAACGGGATGAGCTCTCCTTTATTATTGTCCATAGCTCTCTTCTGGGCTCTAATTTGGGCATACATAGATAATTTGAACGGTATATTTGGTAAACTTCACAGTAAAGATTATCTATTAAAAAAAATTAGTTTTATCAAACAATTATAAATATAAGAACAAATCGTATTTTATTTTATAAAATAGATTATTTAAGTTTATTATTTATTTATAAAACAAAATGTGATTTGTTCCCGGGTTTATAAATGTTCGGTGAAATGAATTTTTTGCATGAATGATTTTTATTACAAGGCTAATGAGGTAGGCGGTTCAGATCATTAATGTCGGTTCAAATTAGACCCCACAAGAGAAATATAAATGAGTATGGAGAGATAAATATATAGAGGGGAGCTCCTCTTTGTACTAACAACGCTGTCAATCGACTTTGGTGGTGTTTAGTACAACTTATCATAAGGTAAAAATAGATAATCCAAAAATAAAACCAAAAGCATCCTTCATCTAATATCCAGATATTATCTTTTTAAGTTTATTTAAATTATTTTTACCTATTTTACTGCCTTAGTTGGGATTTGTTGTTGACATAGGGGTATTTGGGGAAGATAGTTAAAAGCTGATTTTTGAATTTTTTTGACTTTTATTGTGAGAGAGGAAATTGAGTTAAAAGTTAAAAAGTAGATTTTAACCCACTTCTCAAAATAACCCATAGTCAAGAGACACAGATAAGGCCTGCACTAAGACTTTATACATGGAGGAAAGGCCCAATGACTGAAGTTCTAGGCCCAAAAACAAAGCGTCTAGCCCATCACTCAAAACACTAGTGAAGAATAAAATTGCATTGTCATTGTGGGTTAGGATCTAAAATAAGAGACAATTGAATTAAACGATAGTTACCATTAAGTCCTACGAATCTAACTTATTTACTTGCAAGTCGAGTAAATTTTTTGATTTATTTGACCCTTGTTTTAATAATGAAGTTTTTTTGAAATCATTTAGGTTTAATGTTTTGTTTTGTTTATGTGGAATGATCATTTGATATTGATAGTAATATTGAAAAATTTATCAAAATTATAAATATTTCAAAGATTTTAGCTCTTATTTGTGAGTTTTAATTTATTTGTGTTAGTTTGTATTAAAATATGATGCTGAAAGTGTAAATAGTTGAATTGTAGTTCTTAAAGACATTTTTATAATTATAAATTTATTATTGAAAATTTTAACATTACTTATTTATAACTAAATTCGATTCATATGACTGACCCATAATTGGGCCTTGATTAAATGTTATGCTGATCCACTTTCATTTGGGGCTTATCCACAGTAAGGGGATAAGGCCCAAACACCCTCGTGTGCCACACACCCCAAAAAAAAAAAAAAACGTTAAAAAGAAGTTAAAAAAAAGTGTGGAGAATCAATGGATGCACTCACTCACAATCCTTCACATATGAAAATTGATTTTAAAATTTTCTAATCTTAGGGATTTTGTAATTCAATTAAATACTTGAAATTGAACATATATTTAATATTTATAAAATAAGATAAAATTTTCTTTAACCCTTTATGTTTAGCTCCAAAGCACTCCCTCCCCTTAGTTTAAACATTAATTTCTTTGCAATTTTAGATTGAAGTACTACTCTAATTCTGTAAAAATTCAAAGATGTTTATATCCTTTATATCTTCCTCCCCTTTGCAAAATAATATAAAATCTAATATTTTAACTTTATTTCAAATTTATATAGCGTATTGATACAATAAAATAATAAAATCAATCAAGATTTTAACCTAATTTCTAGTGTAATGACATAGTAAGCCATGTACTACATATGTATATATACAGTCTCTATTTTAATAAAACTTTGAACAATAGCCATTGATTCAACCATTCCTATTTTTATTAAACTTCAAATAATGGCCATGTGCAAATTAATGGTCGTGGGTATGAACCAGCAGCCATGGAAAGGGTGGTGGGAGAGGAGGGAGACAGTGGCAAATGGTTGCCGGGACATGGTGACGGGTGGTTGGGAAGGGTAGAAGATGGGTAAGGGTTTTTTCATGATCACGAGCATATTAAGTTTTAAAATAAGGAAGATGATGAGTGAAGGGGCTAAATGTGAAATGGGTCAGGTCCAAGCCTTGGGCCGGCCCAATCCACTGAAGTCCAAATCCAAGTGGGTTGGATGAGTATATGGGCAAATCAATTGAGCCCAACTTCATGATCAACAGTCCATCCAAGTCCTCAAGCACTTGGGCTCAACCCGCAATGGAAAGGCTAGTCCAACCGTGGTGCTGGGCTGGGCCGAGCTGCGAGACTGAACCTATGAGTCGAACTGAAAATAGGCCGAGCCCATACAAAGATATCCGAATGGATCAGCCCGTCTCAATGAATGATCCTGTGAAAGGCCGAGACAAGGCATAATGATACCGAGCTGAGGCATGTTGGTACAGAGCTGAATGTGTGCATGTGCAAGTTGCCACTTCAGCTGGTCCCCTAAACCTAGAATCACGGAAGTAGTTGAACCAAAGGAATGTGGTTTGTTATCAGCATGACTACAATGAATACATGCATTCAATGACAACTACCAGGTGGTCCCCTATCTTGAGCAAAGCTAAAAGGACACCTAGCAGCAATCCAAGCTCCATGAACCCACCTTGAGAAGCAAGTAAGGAACACTATATATACAACATGAACTTCACATTGAAGGTAACTGAACTATTCCAAGCAAAATCATACATAGAGATAGATTCAATTCTACATACACTTCTTTTCCGATCACTAATTCCTACACCGGAGGGGTTATTCGGCCAACTCCGGCGCGGGGCAGCTCTAACGGTGCTTCTTGTGACAGGAACCTCAGTCCCTGGATAGTCTAACCGAGTACGGGGCCCCGATCCATTTTCATTTAGTGCGGAATCCGGTACGCACAATTGGTGCGGTGAACGTGGATCACTTCATCTCTAAGCTCTGCACTCAGTTCCGGCGATGGGGATTAAGGATTTCTGCCTTCAACACATCTCCACAGATGGAGAAGACGAAGGACAAGGTTTGGCACTCCCAACAGTCCTGGAAGAACAAACTGGAAACAACAACTGGACTCCTGAATCCGTTAAGCATCGATTACCCTTCGCTGGAGGTTCTTCTCATCACTCTTTCTCTGGAAAAAGATTATAGAGATCGAATCATAGACTCCATGGGGATGGAGATACAGGAGTTGAAAGCCCAACTTAAAAGGGTGCTGGGTGATCTGACGGAAAAAAAGACAGAAGTAGAACCCTCTCGTTTGCAACGAAGGAGTTCATCTAGAGAGCCACCAGTGAAAAAAATTCCCCAGAAATGAGTCTGGGCAACGAAGCCAGCCTATCTCGGTACAGAGTGAAGTAGTAAGTAGCCACACACCCTGGGTCACGCCGGAGAAGGCTAAGAGGCAGAAGACAGTGAGTCAGCAAACTGAGTACCCCCCCCACAAGACCTTCGTACTTGGTTGATCGGCAACAAGCAGAAGAATGAACAACATCGGGATCACCTAGACCGTACTATTCACCAGAGAGAACACCGAGCGTTGGATAGGCTCGTCTTCTCACCATTCTCTCTCCGGAAATTGAAGCCATGAGGCCTCCAAAAGAAATTCCCACACGCACCCCACCAAGTTCACTTCATACTATGGAAAGTCGGACCTGTTAATGCATATTAGCCATTACAGACAAATGATGTCTCTATGGAGCCGAGATGAGCCATTGATGTGCAAAGTCTTCCCATCCAGCTTGGGAGAGACCGGACTTCGATGGTTCGATCGACTCCCCGCTGGATTGATTCGTGCTGGAAGCAACTCTCCAAAGAGTTCCTAGCCAGGTTCGTCTCTAACACTAAGATTCCGAAAGAGCCGGATACACTGTTCGGCCTTCAAAAGGAGCAGGAGGAAACGCTACGCAATTATGCTAGGAGGTACTGGGAAGAATACAACGATCTGGAGGAAAATGTGTGTAGTGAACAGATGGCCATTTTGTCTTTCAAACATGGCCTGCGCCCACAAAGTAAGTTGAGACAATCACTTACCAAGCGTCCCACCACAGCATTAAAAGACTTGCGTGCCAGGATCGAGCAGTACGCTCGCCTCGAAGACGATCAGATCCCCATTAAGGTAGCGTCAGCAGAACAAACAGCTCGGCACAATAAGAGAACAGATTGAGGAGAACACAGAGGGATCGCAGTGAATGAAGTAAATAAGTCCAAATGCCACGAAGCCGTCGTGACTGTGTTCAAAGAGCCAATCTATCGAATCCTGGAAAAGATCAAGAGAGAGCCCTTCTTTGTTGGGCCGCCGAAAATGTTGGAAGATCCGCTCGGCGTAATCAGAAGCTCAGATGCACTTACCATCAAGATAGGGGGCACATGACTTAGAACTGCAGAGCACTGAAACAACACTTGGAAGACTTAGTAGCAGCTGGGCACCCCTCGGGACTACATTGATCAGGATAAGGAAGTGACCGAACCAGGGAACCCACCACCAGAACCGAATGTTGAGCACCCACCTCGGTTGATAATAAATGTGATCCATGGAACAGCGACTTAGGAACCTGGGGAGACACTAAGAGAAGAGATTGCTAAGGCTGTGCAAATCCAACAAGTCATGTCAGTAGAGCCCGCATCGAAAAAGTACGCGTGGTATCCAAATCCCCCTTGTGCACTGTTTCATTTACTAGAAAGATTTAGAGGGCATACAACACCCACATACTGATGCACTGATTATAACTGTGGGAATTGGGAAACGATTTGATGTAAAACAAGTCCTGGTAAGATCAGGCAGTGCAACAGATATATTGTATTATGATTTATTCAGAAAGCTTGGTCTCTCCGAGCAGCACCTCACCCCCACCGAGCGTAGCCCCGTTGGTCAGTTCAATTCACAGCCAGAATGGCCGCTTGGCAGAATAGTGTTGCCAGTCGTGGCAGGAACAAAAACCCTCCAGATAGAGTTCTTTGTTATTAATACACCATCCCCTTACAACGCCATGCTTGGCCGTCTGTGGATTCATCAAATGGAGGCAGTCCCTTCAACTTACCACCAACTAGGGGTGCAACTCGGGCGGGCTCAACCCGAGCAACCCGAGCCCAGCCCGAGTTTTTTTAGGGCTTGGGCAACTATATCTTGTAATCTAGACGGGCCTGGGCAGATTTTTGATGCCCGAATTATAATTCGGGCCGGGCTTGGGTAGAACCAGTGGCCAACCCGAGCAGCCTGAACCCGAATTGAATTTAATATATTATATAAATTATATAATATATATAAATTAAATAAAATAGTTATTCTTAATTTTTTTTTTTATTTTTATTTTTTGTTAATCTTTCACCGACCGTTGGATTAGCATCTTTTATCATAACCCTTAGATTAAATCTAAAAGAAACCCTACCTGCCTTATCTCTCTCTCAGATCTCAGACTCATTTCATTTTTTGTTCATCTTTGAAGAACTTTGAAGAATGGCGGAGGTAATCTGCAAAACCCTATCATCCCCGATCTCCACCTTCACTTCCTCCTTCTTAAGCCCTGGTAGATCCGCCTTGGGTAAGCTTCCTCCTTCTTGTTCTTGCATCAGGAATATGTAACTGATTTATATATATATAATATATATATATACATAATCTGTTTGTGGCGATTAAAAAATGGATGAGAAGGGGAGAAATTGATGATGTTGATGCCACTGTTTTTGGGCTTTGAGAATGATGAAAGTGATTTTGGCTTTTGGTAGTGTTGAGAGGTGTGGGTTTCAGGTACAATCTTGTGTTTGATTCACAAAGACCAATACCAAGGCCTCCCATATTGTGGATCCTGCTTACAAAACCAGATTCATGATAGCCTTAAGCCTTGTTTGGTATCTTTAATATTTTATTTTATTTTAAATTTATTTTTTCTTAGCCAATGTCTGTGGATCTTGTAACCCTACAACTTTTTAGTGGATTTTTTTTTTTTTTGTTCCTCTTATTCAACCACATTAAATTTCTACGAAGAAGTAGATAATCAGGAAGCATTTGTTTGTTTTTAAATGCAACCCAAATGCTATAATAAGCATTTGTTTGGTCTACCTACAGGTTTTTGAATTTGTGAATTTCGGACAATTCGGGCTAACTCGAGTTCAAAATACAAAGCTTGGTCCGGGCTTTGGCAGCAATGCTCGGGTTCATGGTCGGGCTTGGGCGGGCTTGGGCACTGCCAATACATTCGACAATTCGGGCTGGGCTTGGCAAACCCCCAACCCGACCGAACCCGCCCTGTTGCACCCCCTACCACCAGCTCATCCGTTTCCCAACGGAACACGGAGTAGAACAGATCTCAGGGGATCAAGTTGCGTCCAAACATTGCTTCATGGCAGCATTAAAGGCAAAGCAGCTCTGCAATCGGGTACATATAGTAGAAGTGGCCGAACAGCCAATCTTGGAAGATGTAGGGGGAGCCCCAGAGGAAAAAAAGTAGAGGATTTGGAGAGAGTCTTGGTAAAAGAGGATGACCCAGAAAAGGACTTCCTTATTGGTACCCGCTCGCTAGGTGCTATGAGAAACTTCAGCTGCTGGAGCTGCTGAGGGAAAATATGGAGGTA
>JAPPVO010002881.1:0-37364 GCA_030407325.1 Camellia japonica
AAAGCCATAAGGGGCTATCTGGGACTTAACAACCAGGAACCCCTACCTACTCAACAAATTTCATCTATGGATTTGCTCTTTTGGAATTGTAGGGGTGCAGGAAATCATCGATTCAAAAGGAATCTAAAAGATTTAGTCCAAATCCACAAACCAGCTATGATGGTACTTATGGAGACTAAAGTTGAATTCAAATCAGTGGGGATGTTTTTCAATTGCATGGGTTTTACAGCTTCAAGCCATGTGGATCCAATTGGTAGGAGTGGCGGCATTTGGATGCTCTGGAACCCTAATGTGGTCAAAGTCAGGGTGGTGGAGGCCAGCTCACAGCAAATCACTGCTACTATTTCAAGGCAAGACTACCCTGACTGACTTCTATCAACTATTTATGCTAGTCCAAACAATGCCAAGAGAGTTGACCTTTGGGCACAACTGGAAACTATTGCCCAACATATGGAGGAGCCTTGGTTAGTTGCTGGGGATTTCAATGACTTTACTTCTTGTACTGATAAGAGAAGTTTCCATGCTAGCCAACCACAACACTTCAGTCAAGATCAGAGACGAAGTAGGAAGTTCACTGAGCAAATTAATTCTTGCAAACTTATGGATTTAGGGTGCACAGGCCCACGGCTGACCTGGTCCAATAATAGGAAAGGCTGGGCCAATACCATGGTTCGATTGGACAGGGCTCTATGTAACACTGAATGAAGGACAACCTTTCCTGATGGAGCTGTGAGGAACCTCCCTCGCACCTATTCAGATCATTCACCCATGATGGTGTTTACTCAAGGTAAGTCCCCTTTTATTTCAAAATGTAAACCCTTTAAATTTTAGCTGCTTGGATTACCTATGAGGACTTTAAGAATGTGGTGGATGAGAGCTGGAACAAGCATGATACTTCCCTTTGTAATAAATTACAAACTCTGGGTCATGAGGTCATTGTTTGGTGTGACGTCCCAAAAATCGCGAACTTCAGAGAATATATTATCAATTAAATACAGGATTTATCTAAGGTTAGGAGTCTAGGAAACGACACTAATGAGTCCTATGGCCAATAACCAAGTAAGATCCCAGATCGCCGGAGGAGTCAAGTTAGCCTCCCTTCTAAATCCAGCTTTCTTAGGTAGCGCACCACCCTTTGACAGATCTTAAAAGGCATTAATGTGAGATCTCATAAGCAACGCAGAGATAGGTGTAGGATTACAAAGTAAATAATAATTACAACGTCTCAAATTTTAAATTTACAAAACGAGTTCCATTACTATTACAATCTAAAAAGAATAAATAAAAGCACAATTAGACTAATGAGCGAAATGGTTCCAAACTTTCTCTAAGGAAAACTTAAGTCTTCAAATGTCTTTGACTCTTCGTTGGCATCGTACGTTTCTTCGATACCTGGCATGAAACGCCAGGAGTTTTGAATGCCCAGTAAATGCACACACTCCCCATCCCTTTTTCCCAATCCAATACACCATCACAATTATAACAAGCAAGTAATGAAGCATGATAATCATTCAATAATAAAGGATTACAAGGTTAGATGTTAGAAATCTAGAAATCCCCCAAAGAGACTTCGTCCTCCCAACCACAAGAATCGGACGTGGATTATTCGGTATGCCCCCTCTTTTGCTGCTTTGTTGCAGAACTAACCTCGGATGCCTACCAACGGTTATATACCGCGTAGCGCCAACCGCAGGGCCTCAAAACAAATGGTAATAATGGGCCTTGCCCAAATCCCTCCTTACACTAAATACCTAGGGTCCAAATACAACCGCTCCGTTCAAAGGTTTCGAAAACCACTTGCGCAAGATTTTAACTTCCAAATAAGGAACGCATCCCGTCAACCAATCAATATCTTAGTAATCTTGTCTAGAAATTCGCAACCCATTACCACCCATTAAGTTTCCTGTTTGAGTTAGATATTTTAAGTTAGAGTTAGGACATGCTCTTGAAACAACATCTATTGCACAAGTTTGAACAACAAAATAGTACAAATAGAAGGAAATAAGGTTAGAACACATGAGATTCACATATGAAGATAGGCACAAGTAGCTCTAGGCATATTCAAGTAGTTAAGGGAATAAATTCGCACATGTATATAATTTCCAGATTTGCATAAGTGTGAGCACCATCGAAGGATTAAAATAAAATACATAAACCTATGACATGTGAAATATCATATCGAGACATGATCATAAATTAATAAGCATATTCATGAATACAAGAGCATAAAACACTAATGAAAACAAAATTTCCAGATTCAGTACTACCTAAAGGTTATACTCAAAAGGGCTATTTCAGATTTTTCCAGAGCCCGGCCTTCCTATGGTTCGTAGGGAATTTTATCTAGTTTTCAGAACATTTTTCAGAAATGGAATAGCTTTTCCAGATTTGTAGTTATTTTAGAAACACTCCAGCTCTGTCCAGATTCGTCGACCGTTACGAAAATCAGATTTTTTCACAAACCGTTCACTTGTTTTTAATGAAACCAATTTTACTTTAAAGATAACTCTTTAAGAAAGATTTTGACATAAAATGGAGGTCCAGAATATTATTATACATTTTTCTACAATTTTCGTAAGGTGGCTGTAAAATAGGTTTTTCTGGCACAGTTCTTGAAAATAGAAAGTTGGTGAGAAAAGAGGTCAGCTAGGGGAAATTTTCCACTTATATTGTGATGAAAACATGCTAAATAATATGTATTAAACTCAGAAATTTAAGGTGAAGGTGTGCCTTTGAAAATTTTGAGAGATTGATAGGGAAAAATGTAGTCTTATACCGATTAAGAGAAATAGAAGAAAGGTAGAATCAAGGCTCAACTCCTTTCATTTTTGACACAAGAATACATTATAACACATCTTAAATACCATTTTAAACTTCTAATAACATGCATTTGAAAAAGGAAAATGGAAGAGAGAGCTATGTTGTGGCTTACTTGAGGGTTGTTAGAATTGCTAGCAAACTTTTTCTTCCTCTCCTCTATTCTACCAAGCTCACCCTCCTTTCTTTCTTCTCTCTCAGCTGAATATAGTGTGTATAAGTGTTGTTCTTGTATGTAAAATGCTATGGGAGGGGTTGTTTATATAATGAATTTGGTGCAAAAGGTCCTAAATGTCCCTTGGTTGGAATTGGATTGGATAGTTTGGATTTAGTTTGAATTCAATGGAATAGTGGAGATTAAAGGTCTTAATTGGTTCCTAAATATGATCTAGTTAGGGTTTTCCTCCTCATCAAACCAACCTAGTTGCTTATATACATGTATATAAAAGTTTGTACCAAGTCAAAGATTTTTCTTCCTTAAATCATGGAAAATTGTCTCATAGTACATTCATTACACCTACAATGGTGATGGCTAGCCATGTGATGGTGAATTGATGGACTTGATTTATATATATATACATACATTTTTTTTTTTTTGGTGTGTACAATTGTTGGAATTTGTAAAATAAAATGTTTTAGAAAAAGATTTTAGGATACAAGTGTATATATAAATATATAATGGTACTTGTTTGGGGTTAATTTGTGATTTAATAAAAATGTGAGGGCTTGGACTCAATTAAAGTATCTATTTCAAGTGTAGAGTTAATAAATTAGTGTTAGGAAAAATAATTCGATTTGTATTATCTTGCTTTGAATTTAAAGGTACGTAACCGAACCAAAGCTGTGAAAACCGGAAGTTAAGGTTTAGAGTGATTAATCTAAAATTTGAAAGTTAAATAATTAATATTAGAGTGTTAGAAATGATTTCTAAGCTTCCAGGGTCGATTAGGGTTTGTATGGGTTCATCCGTGATGTGTTTTCGGTAATCAACGAATTAAGGGCTTTATTATAATAACTCAAAATGTCACGCCCCAAACTCGCCCCGAAAAGTTTGGCAACGAGACCGGCCAGTAATCCTAGATTACCACAGGCCTAACTGGACAAAACATAGATAAAACGGGGCTCGCGGAAGCATAGACAAAATATAAAGAGTCCAAGAGCTGTGCACTTATATGAATAAGTTTTATATACATGCCAAAAATGATAATTACACACTATTTCACATAACATGATCAGGAACTTCACATAAGTATCTGCTACAAATAACAAAAAGACAAAACTCTCTCACGGCCTTCCAGGCCTGGCCCCAGCTCGGAGGCACTTAAAACTCCTGGTTAGGCTTCAAAACGACGGCTCGGTTCGAGACTCCGCCTAGGCTTGGCTTCCTGAATGCTCACCTATAATACATAACTACAAACAATGAGCTAAAGCTCAGCGAGTAACAATAAAATAAAGGGTTAGTGAACGAATTCCAACATTTCATATATACAGTTATAAACAGTCAACAGTCATTAAAGGCATAATCCACAGAACCTTTCATACCAGTCTATCAATTTAACAGTCTAACGGTCTAACGAGATCTCGTAACTGGCCATGGGCCTTCATCTTCATGCCCTAACCCATGACTGATCACATCATGGGCCTGCACGTTCATGTCGCACCCATGGCCTAACTATCTATGGATGCCATACTAGATTTGCAATTAGGACATTCGTTCACAGTTTAAAATCACCTTTCAGAACATATCATATCATAACATATCACTTTTAAACATAGATCATAATAACATAACTTTACAGAAATGTTACTCACAGTGGGTTTCCAAAACCGGTTGCACGGTCTTCGAGGTTTGTCCTGTAATTAACATTATAAAACATTTCTTAACATTCATTACCATCATACATTAAATCATTCTTGCCTCTCTTTCTTTCCTTCACTTTAACTCATGCCATTACATTCATTCTTTACTTCATTTCATGTTCATTTCATGCTCATAAGATGCTGAATGATGCAATTAACATGATAAAATCAAGTATACAACTTCCCCAAAAAGTTCCTGAAATAAGCCTTCCCGCTCGAGCGCCACTTTGTCCGCTCGAGCGGACTGTAAAATGTCCAAAACTGCTGGGAGGTCGATATCTACGCTCGAGCGGGATTCCCTCCGCTCGAGCGGGCCATGCAAAAATCCGAAACTCTGGTTCTTCTTCAAACTTCCATTCTCTACTTTACAAAATCAATTTCCATTACATGAATCCCATAATCCAAAATACTTGAATTCATCTTAAATCAACATCAAAAACTTCAATTCAAAACCCACATGCATCTTTTACAAGATCAAATCCATGAGCATGTATATAAAAGCTTTATTTTCAACTTCCATGGAGGTTTTGAGGAAGAACCTCCTTTAAGCCAAATAAACATGAACCAAACCATCCTAAACCATGATTTTAAGTTCAACATGCAAGAATCAATAATCTACTTCAAGAATTTAACGAGAATCCTTACCTTAATCACTTAAGAAGCTTGATTTTCCCCCTTTTCCTTTCTCTTGTTCTCCCTTTTTCTTCTCTTTCCCCGAACTCTCTCTCTCTCTCAGATTTTTCTCTTTTTAGTTTGAGTCAAATGAGTCAAAAAGCAAAGCATCCTTATCTATTAACATATATATATACATCAAATAACCCATAATGCCCACAACACGTGAGCCAAACAAGGCCCTTGTTCTTATAAATAGAATTGTGCCATAACACTTGAGCCAAACGGGACCTAATTAATTACCGAAAATTAAATCATACAGTTCCGGGTCATTACACAAAATTTAGGGACCTAATAAGGTTTACAAAAGTTAGGGGTCTCACATTTGGAATAAGGAGGTTTTTGGTAATATTTTTTGTAAAAAGAGGTGGTTATTGGGAAAAATTGAAGGCATTCAGAATTCTCAAGCCATCAATTATTCCCATAACCTCCAAAACCTTGAGATGGAGTTAGTTGACCAATACAATAAAGCCTTATATCAAGAGGAGCTCTTGTGGTTCCAAAAAGCTAGAACTAACTGGATTACTCAGGGTGAGTGAATACTAAGTATTTCCACCTCACTACCTTGCATAAGAGAAGGAAAAGGAGGATTGAGATGCTTAAAGATGAGAATGGCTCATGGATTGACCAGGCTGATCAACTTAAAAGCCTTATCAATACCTATTTTGCTAAGTTGTTCAGTGCTTCTAATATTGTTTCCCTTAATTAATGGAACAACTTGGTGAAGTGTAAACTTAACCAAGAGGATAACTTGGATCTCAACAGTCCGGTTTCTGATGAGGAGATTTGGAGGGCTGTAAAAAACATCAGTGTCTTCAAGGCTCCTGGGAGAGATGGGTTTCAAGCTTTGTTTTATCATACCTATTGGGATATTATTAAGCCTGATGTTTATGATTTTATGAAGGGTTATTTTTCTACTAGGCACATTCCTCCTGAAATTAACCGAACTTTGATTGCTCTGATTCCCAAATCTGATAATCCTGAGAGCATCAAGCATTTCAGACCTATTAGTCTTTGTAATGTGTTCTATAAAGTTATTTCCAAAATCATTGTGAGTAGAATTAGACCTCTTTTAAGAAAAATTGTGAGGCCTAACCAAACTAGTTTCATCCCTGGCCATAATACTAGTGATAACATCATTATTTCCCAAGAGATTATTCATTCTTTAAATCATAAGAAAGGAAAAAAAATGAGGCATGATTTTTAAAATCAATTTAGAGAAGACTTATGATAATATTTCTTGGGAGTTTCTCAAACAAACTTTGGAGGAATTCAACTTTGATAAAATTATGATTGATCTTATTATGCACTATGTTTACTAGTGTTTGTACTGCTATTATCTGGGATGGTGAGCCTCTGGAGGAGTTCCAACCTCAAAGGGTTTGAGGCAGGGTGATCCTCTATCTCCTACCTGTTTGTCCTCTGTATGGAAAGACTTTCTAATATGATCAACTACAAACCTGATAATAAGCATTGGAAAGTGATAGAAACTAGTAGAGGTGGTCCTGTTATCACATATCTTTCTTTGCTGATGACCTCATGTTGTTTGGTCAAGCTACCTTGTCTACTTGCAGCACTGTCATGACAGTTATGAAGGAGTTTTGTGGTGTTTCTGGGCTGAAAATCAATTCCCATAAGTCCAAACTCTATGTGTCTCCTAACATTGATAGGAGAACAACTAGAGATTTAAGCTCCTTGTGTGGGATTTCTTTAACCAGTGATCTAGGGAAATACTTAGGTGTTCCTTTAATTCATGGTAGAGCTAATAGTAGGCATTTTAATCTTATCATTGAGAAATTGCAGAGAAGGCTTGCTGGCTAGAAAACCCATGTTCTATCTATGGCTGGCAGAGCAACTCTTATTAAATCTGTGAGTGCTGTCATTCCCTCCTACACCATGCAAACTATGCTTTTCCCTAAGACAGTTACCACTAAGATTGACCAGCTGAACAGGGAATTTCTCTAAGGTGACACCCTAGAGAAGAAAAAGGTTCATATTGTCAATTGGAATACTATGTGTAAAGTGAAAAAGCATGGAGGTCTGGGCATTAAAAAGGCCAAATATCAAAATATAACCTTACTTTCTAAGCTGGGTTGGAAGCTGATTAGCAACCAAGAGAGGATGTGGTGTGAGGTACTTAAAAATAAGTACTTAAAGCATACATCCCTTCAAGGATGGGACAAAGGGACGAAAGCCTCTTATCTTTGGAAAGGGATGGTACCAAACACATTCTCATACAGGAATGAAATGGAAAATTGGTGATGGTGAGACTGTGGGTGTTTGGAGGGATTGGTGGTGTGGTGCCAAACCTCTTGAGGACATTGTTACTAGTCAGCCTCTGAACATGCCTACTGAGTTAAGTGGGCTACATGTTAAAGACTTGATGAGGGAGGATGGTAACTGGATGAGCCTAGGTTAATGATGTTTACCCAACTCCTATTTCTACTCTTATCTTGGGCCAACCCCTTCCCAATAAATTTGCTATGGACCTCCCTTTGTGGAAGGGTGCTCCTAATGGAGTCTTCTCTGTCTCATCTGTTTATGAACTATTGATAAAGACAGATGAGATAAAGGAAGATTGGAATTGGTTATGGAAGTTGAGAGTACCTCAAAAATTGAAAGCCTTTCTATGGACTGTGTGCCATGGGAAGTTATTAACTAATCACATGAGAATGAAGAGGGGTCTTACCACTGATCCCACTTGTCCTAACTACAGTGGAAATGAGGATATCAACCATTTGTTCAGGGAATGTTTTAAGGCCAAAGAAGTGTGGCTAAATTTTTTTTGGCAAAACCTAGTTTCTCAGCTTGATAAGAAAACCTTGGAAGGATTGGCTTAAGAGTAACTCGTGCAATAAAAATCATTTTTCTGGAGACATCTCTTGGTACATTGTTTTCATTGTAACCCTTTGGAAAATTTGGAAAAACCGAAATTGTGTGGTGTTTGAAAATAAAATTACCAGTTACCAAGAGAGTTTCAAATTTATTTCAGATTACTCTAGAGAAATCAACCAAGAATTTCTCACTTTAATTATTATGCCTAAACCAGCTTATAGATTGATCCAATGGTCTTTACCACATGCAGGACGACTCAAGATGAACATTGATGGTTGCAGACGATATGGAGGAGAAGATGGTTTTGGTGGACTGATTAGAGATGAGTGAGGAGCTTGGGTGTATGGGTTCTATGGCAAGATGTAGATAGGAACTAGCCTTGAAGCTGAGTTGTGGGCATTGTATAAGGGGTTAACTGTTTTTCTCCAACAATACATCAACAATGTAACCATCGAGACTGATGCAGCCCAGGTAGTGAAACTGATAGAGGAACCAATTACAAGTAACTGTCTATTCAAGAACTTGGTGGAGGATGCCAAAATACTCTTCAAAGGGTGTGAGTGCACCATCTATCATATCTGGAAACAAGGGAATTTGTGTGCGGACGCCTTAGCCAAGCTGGGTGCAGCCTAATTGGAGGACATGCTGGTGGTGAACGAACCACCAGTTGAACTGAGCAATTATCTGCTAGCAGATATGTTAGGAATTTCAAAGGAAAATGGCTAGCCCTCCCTCTGCTTCTTTATTTCCGATGTAACCAAAAAAAATAAAATTACAACACTCTTGGTGCACCAATTACTTTAGAAGTTTTGTAATTTATATAAAGGTAGGATTGTAATTTTGTGTTTGGGTTAAACACAAAATTATAACACTCTCGGTGCACCGATTGGGAGGTTGGAATCTGCGAGTTTGAGGATGAGTTAAGGAGTGGTGAAGGCGAGGACGGGGTTAGAATCAACAATTTGCTTGGCGATTTCACGGGTTGTGTTGAGGGGGTTGGTGGTGGTGATTATGGCTCTAAGAGACATAACAGAGTGGCAGACAATAGACAATGGGGAAGAAGATGGAGTTCGGGGAGAGGAGGAGGATGATGTGGCCTTTGCGGATCCCCATGGACGAGAGAGATGAGGCGACGGAATTGACTGCCATCTAGACCTCAGGAAAGGTGAGGTGGTGGGCGGTGAAGGCGATCTTGCCTGGGTGGGCCCGGAAGGAGATGAAAGTGGTGACATTGAGGGAGTCATTAGGAGGCAAAGGGATGGGCTTGCGTTTGCTGTAGAAGATAGAGTCTGATTTGCAGAAGCCACTTCTGGGGTCCATCGGAAGGATGTTATTGTGCGCCATGGGAGTAGTAGACCTCTTCTTCTCTTTGGTCTGCTTTGCAGGTTTCTTCCTTCCTTCCTTTTCTTCTTTAAAGAAAGTCCAATTTATAATATTAATCTATAGAGTGACTGTTTCGTGTCGGATGGCTCTTATTCAAGTCCACCAAGTTCTTGAAGATGGACATGTGGTATTTGTCTAAACAGTGTTAATAAATATATATAAAAAAAAAAACAAATAGGATACTTATACATTTACTAATAATTTTACTAATACACTCAAAATTTGATAAGATTAACTATCACTTAATATGGAATTCATATCAACTTGTGAGTGTGTTAGTAGGATTGTTATTATCCTTAGTATTTTTCAATTGGATGAATTTTACACTGATGTAATGTTTAATTTTTTTTATTTTTTTACCACATCAGTAGAGCTCTAATAGAGCTCTTTATCATCACCCTAATGAAGAAAAAAGATTGGAGCTCTAAATTAAAAGATCTAATAGCTTTAATTGGTGTGTGGGTCCCATGTGATGTTTTGGCTTAGTTTCTTTTTTTTTTTTCTTTTTTGATTTTTCACATCATTAGTACTCTTTTAGAGCTCCCAAATTAGAGGGATGTATCATTTCTGCCCTAATAAATAAGGAGAACTAGATGTAGTGGAAGAATCATCACCCCAATAAATAAAGGGAACTAGTCGTAGTGGGAGAAAGGAAAAAAAATTACAAATAAATGAGAGTAAGTGTGTTTATAGTAAAATACAAATGAAAACTTGTGAGGTACAAATATCATTTGCATCCTTTCATGTATTGGTATTTTTTTTTTCTTGCACCTCTATATAATTCCCCTAATAAATAATGAGATCAGCTTAATTAATTCTATTTTTTATGTTGGTACATCAGAAAAGTTATCTATTGTTCTCGATTGAGGAACGAACACTCTGATTGGGATTCATGGATAATTTGTTAATATTTTAGGTTTATGTGTATATAAATTTCATTTTTAATAAATAATTTATAAATTAAATTATCAAAATAGAATATGTAATAGACTCACAAGTCGAAACCACTACAAGAAAAGTGGGCTTAAAAGACGGAACTTTTTGCGACGGCACATTTGCCGTCGCAAAAAGTGACTTTTTGAGACGGCACAACTTGTCGTCACAAAAAATAGAGTATTTGCGATGGCAGAAAATGCTGTCGCGAAAAAGGAGAGTATTTGCGACAGCAGAAATTGCTGTCGCAAAAAAATATAGTATTTGCGACGGCAGAGATTGCAGTCGCAAAAAAAAAAAAAAAAGAGTTTTTTGCGACTATAATAGGTACCATTGCAAAAAAAAAAAAGTATAATATATATATATTGTGGCTTTGAGACGACTTCATATATATATATATATATATTCACAAAATGGTTTAAATAAATGCAACGGTATTTTTCTAGTACCAAAAATAAAAAAATAAAAAATAAATAAAAAAACGACGTCGTCTTACTCTTTTGATATAACATTTCTCTTTTCACTCATTTTTTCATCTTCCTGTCTCTCTGTCTCTGTCTCTGTCTCTGTCTCTCTTCTCTTTCTCTCTCTCTCATCACTCTTCTTTGTCTGTCTGTCTCTCTCTTTCTCTCTGTGTCTCTGTTTTTGTCTCTATCTCTCTTTTCTTTTTTTCTCTCACTCATCACTCTTCTCTGTTTGTCTATCTATCTGTCTCTCTCTCTCTCTCTCTGTGTCTCTCGCTCATCTCTCTTCTCTGTCTCTCTTCTCTTTATCTCTCTTACTCTCTCACTCATCTCTCTCTCGTTTATCTCTTTTCGCTCTTTCTCTCTCTCTCTCTCTCTTTGTCTGTCTCTTTTCACCCATTTTTCATCTTCCTCTCTCTCTTCTCTTTCTCTCTCTCACTCATCACTCTTCTCTGTTTGCCTATTTGTCTATCTGTTTCTCTCTCTCTCTCTCTTCATCTCTCACTCATCTATTTCTTCTCTCATATCTTTTCTCTTTCTGTCTCTTTCGCTCATCTCTTTTCTCTCTATCTCTCTCATCTCTCTTCTCTCTCTATCTCTCTCGTCCATCTCTCTTCTCTCTATCTCTCTATGTCTCTCTCGTTCATCTCTCTTCTCTCTATGTCTCTCTTGCTCATCTCTCTTCTCTCTATCTCTCTCTGTCTCTCTTGTTCATCTCTCTTCTCTCTCTGTCTCTTTTTCTATCTCTTACTCTCTATCTTTTTCTCTCTTTGTCTCTCTCTCTCTCTCTCTTCTCTTTCTTTCTCTCTTACTCATCACTCTTCTCTGTCTGTCTGTCTTTGTCTCTGTCTGTCTGTCTTTCTCTTTTTCTCTTTGTCTCTTGCTCATCTCTCTTCTCTCTATCTCTCTTCTTTCTCTATCTCTTTCGTTCATCTCTCTCTCTCTGTCTCTCTCTCGCTCATCTTTTTTCTTTCTCTATCTCTTTCGTTTTCTATGTCTTTCTCTCGATTATCTCTTTTCGCTCTCTTTGTCTATCTCTCGCTCATCTCTTGTTTCTCTTCTTTTTTTTTTTCTGTTTGTCTCTATCTCTATCTCTTTCTTTCTCTGTCTCTGTCTCTGTCTCTCTCTCTATCTCTTTCTCTCTCTGTCTCTCTCTCACTCATCACTCTTCTCTCTCTCTGTGTCTATCTGTCTGTCTTTCACTCTTCTCTCTCTCTTTCTCTCTCTATGTTTATCTGTCTATCTCTCTCCCCCATTGTGTTCACCTTGCTCACTCTCTTTCTCCCCTATTCTCTATTTACTGAGCTCTCCACTACAAAAAAATACACTTTTAGCGACCACTCTGTCTCTCTCTCGCTCATCACTCTGTCTCTATCTATTCTCTATCTCTCGCTCACTCATCTCTCTCTCACCACCCTTCTCATCTGCCACATTCACCACTACTGCAAATGTCATTCCACTACCACCATTATTACCACTGTTGCCACTCCACCTCTATCACTACCATTACTACCACTATCGCTACCACTCCGCTATCACTACCACCATTGCTATCACTACTACTACTATTATTACCTCATCCACCGTCGCCACTCCATCTTCTCTACCACTACCACAACTTCACCATTAATCTCTTTCACCACCACCACCACCACCACCATCACCTCTTATCCACCACCTTCACCACTACTGCCGCTCCCTCTCTTCTACCACAAAAAATTAGCTCTTAATTTTTAGTAACAAAAAAAAATGGGCCACAAAAAAATATTTTTCATTGACCATAAAAAATTAACTTTATTTTAACGGAAAATATTTTTCATTAAATATTACCCCTACTTCTTCCAAATAAAAAAAATTCATTAAAATAAAAATGAAACAAATTTCTCCCATTTTTTCATTGGCTCACCCAACCCGCCCGCCCAAACTTAATTTCCCCCCTTTTTTCCCTCTGTCTTTCTCCCATTTTTTTTTTTCATTTCCTTTCAGGTTTGTAGAGCCCTAAGTTTCGAAACAACATTGTCTCTCTCTCTCTCTCGCTCTCACGGAGGCGAGCGACAAGCAGCGATCGGCGACAATGGTGGTGAGCAGCGATCGAATCATCGATTCAAAGGTATTCAAAGGTATTCCATCGATCGAATCATTGATTATTTCCTGTTTTTGTATCTGATCTGTTTGGTAAGATGTTCTAAATGGTAAAATGAATCCTATCTAGACCCACTCCTCCCAATTTATTTATTTATTTATTTTTATTATTATGACTTTTGATTTTAAGGATTATAAATGCTTACACTCAAAGTCATAACTTGTGAGGGAGTTTTGTATTAGGCCACAGACCAGTTAGAGTTGTCGCGTTATTAAACGGAGTTGGTAGCACAGCGATGATGTTTTCTAGTGATATTCCGCCAAATCAATCGATATACATAAAGAATCTCAACGAGAAGGTCAAGAAAGAAGGTGAATTTGTTTATCTTGATTGCCCGATGTTTTGCTTTGTCTATTTTGAGAGGTGAAATTTTGTGTACCGAATGTCATTACTTATCAGAATTTTTCTAACCAACCAAACGGGTATTTGAGGTTTTCATCAGAATCAAATTGGTTGAGTATGGTTAAAGTGATTGAAAACCCACTGAAAAAAGGGACTTGTGAACTAAGGTTGTCAAGTTGGCTTAAAGATTCCATTTTGCTAGCTTAAGACTGAGTTTGGATTGTGGATTTAAGTAGAGATTTGTGGTAGGAAAGGAAAAAATAAATAAATAGAAAATTGATCCAAACACAATCTAAATATTTTGAGATTTCTAATCACTTTTCATGAGGTGTTCATGGATATTAATTACTAGATAATTTTGTGAAAAGGCTAGGATTATGTTGGTTCTATCTTAATATGTGCTTATTTGAGTGGGCCCTTTTCCCTTTTTTTTAAAAAATTTATTTTGGATGCTGGTGCGGGGCATGGAGGAGTTTGGTGTGCTTAGATTGAATGAACTCAGCATACAACATACATTGTGATTATTTTCCACTTTTTTTTGCCCTTCCTCTTTTTCCCCTTATCTTTTTCCATGTGAAGCTTCCTGATTTCTTAATTACCTCAGAAATAGCAGTGCTTTGATTTGGTTGATCTCAATCTTGAATATGGAGTAATTCTTAAAGGTACATAACTTGGGCTAATCAATAGGATTAACTAGGAGTAGGTAACTTTAGGGATGCTCTGAAATGACTTTTGATTTTAAGGATTATAATCACATAGAGGAACTCCCCATTCTAGGTTGAGGTAGAGAGAAGATAATAGTCACAACTTCAACTTCTCCAACAGACAGTTCCATCACAAGTGTATTCAAGGCTGAAAATTCTTGAAGCAAAAAATATGTCTGAGTTGTTTCCGGATCAACATGACTAATGGGCAAAGCCCTAAAACATTGATTATTTTGATTATCATGAAATTTAATCCTTTATCACATTAATTTTATGCCTATAAGTACCAATAAGTTGTACTTCTTAATTTGTTATTATATCCATGGGCGATGTATTTTCCTTGAAATAGATATTCCAAACTTAGAAATTTGACTTAGCATTATCATAATCTAATGATAAGGGGGCATGTGTTTGATTCGGTCCTAAATTAAAATTACAACTTTGCTAGAGACCCCCACTCCTTTCCCACCTCCACACACACGTGGGGGTTGGTGATTGAAGGGGAGGGGGGGAAATTCTGACCAATCAGCACTCAGTGGAGGTGCTGGGGGTCCCAACCTTTTCTCTTAAAATTATATATTAATAAAAGTAGGAAAATTGTCAATGGATAGGAAAATTGTAATATACACTTTATTAAAAAATACATATGCATTTTTTTTTAAACTACATTATAATTATTCATAATAATTTTCTAACGTTCATAACAAAACTATAATACCAGTTTGTAACTATTTCAATTGAGGAAATTATTAGTTGTAATAATCTCAACCATTTTTGGGGGCTTACATAGACATATATGAAGTAATGAGAGAATTAGAAAAGAAAAAAAAAATGAAGTAGAAGAAAATAATGTGGAGCAGTTAAGAAAAACATATTTACAAAATAAGTGTAGCTGAAATGAAAATGTTTAGATGGATGGGTGGGGATTAAATCAAGAAAAAATAAGAAGAAGAAAGAAGAAAAAGGCAAATAAGTTTTTTAAGTGTACAAGAAAAAATAAAATAAGAAATGAAACTATTAGAAAGAAGAAAGAAGAAAGAAGTTTTTTGGGTGAATAAGAAGAAGAAAGAAGTTGGGAACATAAAATGCAAATAAGTTTTTTACGTTGAAATGGAAAATAAGTTAAAAATCTGATAAGTTGAACCAAGCACCAAACCTGTGTGAATGTGAAGTAAAATTACATAAGTTTCTGATCAAAACAAAGTAAAACTATATAAGTTTCAAGTAAGTGTACCATGTGGCGTAGATTTTCCACAGGGTTATTTTAGCTGCAATGTTTTCTTTGATCATTTTAGTTGCTTCACTACTCTCTCTCTCTCTCTCTGACACACACATACACACACAGAGTTTCTTTTTCCTTTTTTCCTTTTGTATGTGAATATACCATAAAACTTTTGGGTACATCATTCCCCAACATGACAACAACTGAGGTATGGAATGCACACGTAATTCTAACACCATCTTCTCTCAGGATATCACTTATTTGGTGAGCTTTGCAGGTAACCCAATTTGTAAGTGGACTGTTTGAGTCAAGAAGTGATCTTTCCACATTTAAGAATCACATACGAGCATAACTTATTTCCATTGCTTAATTTTCTCAGAAATGCAGCTATTCTCATTGTTGATTTTGATGTTTAATTATCCATGTGGGATTTGATGACTAACAAAAAAAATGTTGTATTTGATGTTGTTGGGAGTTAGAGTCGGATTTCGGTCTAGGCAAATTAGTTCTTTAAGAAACTTAGAATTCGAGGTGTTGACGCTCCAAAATCACCAAATGGTGTCAGATTAGCACGAAACTTGGCACACACGACCGCCTAGGCATGAGAGACTTGTGGGAGAAGACGGGACTCGAATTGGGTTCTCGGTTTGGAAATTAGAGCCGGATTTCGGTCTAGGAAAACTAGTTTCTTAAGAAATCTTGAATTCGAGGTGTTAACGCCCCGAAATCACCAAATGGCGTCGGATTAGCACGAAACTTGGGACACACGACCGCCTAGGCACGAGGGATTTGTGAAAACGGGACTCGAATCGGATTTCTGGTTTGGGAGTTAGAGTCAGATTTCACTCTAGGCAAACTAGTTCCTTAAGAAACTTAGAATTTGAGGTGTTGATGCCCCAAAATCACCAAACGGCGTAGGATTAGCACGAAACTTGGCACACACGACCGTCTAGGCACGAGAGAATTATGGGAGAAGACGGGACTCAAATCGGGTACCTGGTTTGGGAGTTAGAGCCGGATTTCACTCTAGGCAAACTAGTTCCCTAAGAAGCTTGAATTCGAAGTGCTAACGCCCCAAAATCACCAAACGGCATCGGATTAGCACGAAACTTGGCACAAACGACTGCCTAGGCACGAGAGACTTGTGGAAGAAGACGGGACTTGAATCGGGTTCCTAGTTTGGGAGTTAGAGCCAGATTTCAGTCTAGGTAAACTAGTTCCTTAAGAAACTTGAGTTTGAGGTATTGACGCCCCAAAATCACCAAACGGCGTCGGATTAGCATGAAACTTAGCACACACGACCGCCTAGGCACAAGAGACTTGTAGGAGAAGACAGGGCTTGAATCGGGTTCCCGATTTGGGAGTTAGAGCTGGATTGCGCTCTAGACAAACTAGTTCCTTAAGAAACTTGAATTCGAGGTATTGACGCCCCAAAATCACCAAACGGCATCGGAATAGCACGAAACTTGGCACACACGACCACCTAGGCACGAGAGACTTGTGGGAGAAGATAGGGCTCGAATCGGATTCCCGGTTTGGGAGTTGGAGCTGGATTTCGCTCTAGGCAAACTATTCCTTAAGAAACTTGAATTCAAGGTGTTGACGCCCCGAAATCACCAAACGGCGTCGGAATAGCACGAAATTTGGCACACACGACCGCCTAGGCATGAGAGACTTGTGGGAGAAGACGGGGCGCGAATCGGTTCCCGATTTGGGAGTTAGAGCCGGATTTCTGTCTAGCCAAAATTATTTACTTAATTATCTTTGTAATTATATAGTAGTTAATTTTTTATGTTTTTTTATAATTAAAATATTAACATATAATTATATTGTCATTAATTATTTTTATTTTTTGTTTTCAGATATTTCCCGAGTAGGAGTTTGTTCTTGTGGAGTGCAGGCGTGTGAAGAATGTGACTAACTTTTGTTTTTGTTACCCACGGAAGAATCATGAGGAAAACTTTTGTTGTTGATTTACGTTATTTTGAATTGTGAACAATATTATATATTTAAACATTATATTTGTATTATGCAACATTATGTAGTGGGGTAATTTTGTTGATGTGTTGTTATGAATGCAAGAATATTTTTATTATGGATGAATTGTTATTTTTATACTGGAATTTTTATATTATTATGCAATTATTGGTTTCTTTTTTAGTTATTTTTTATTTAATACAGGTAATTTTCATATTTTTAATAATTTTAGTGCAGTTTTTTTTTTTTTTTGGGCGACGGCACCACGCCGTCTCAAAAAACACTAGAACCAAAAGTATTTTTTTGAAACAAAAGCCTTTTGCGATGGCATTTTTTACCGTCTCAAATAATCTTTAGCGACGACATGTTTTGCTGTCTCAAATAATCTTTAGCGACGGCAGGTAGCCCATCGCAATAAAAACCCTTTAGCGACGACATTTTTTGTCGTCTCAAATAACACTTTTAGCGATGGTAAAACAGTGCCGTCGCAAAAATCTCAAGTTTTTACATATTATTGGAGACACCAGAATTCCGTCACAAAAGGAAACTTTTGCCGTCGCAAAAAAAAGGTGACGGCATGGTGTCGTCGCTAAAGGGTTTTAGCAACGCCCTTTGTTGCGACCCACCATTTGTCGTCGCTAAAAGTCAATTGTCGTCGCAAAAAAGTATTTGAACGGCATTATGAGTATTTGCAACGACATTTTGCCGTCGCAAAAAGTCAAAATTTTTGTAGTGAACTAAATTATCCCCTCTTAGAGAAATAGTCTTTAGTAGGAATAGTCCATCTCTATTTTGTAATTTTTTGTTTGCACATAAACAATATAATTGCATTAGAGATGGACATTAATAATAAGATTGAATATAGTATGCTAACACATGAAATAATACGCTAAATATATAATATAAGGACTTAGAGTCCTTCCCTGTCATTGATCTGAATTGAAAGGTATTGTTCAGATCCGTGAAATTCGTCATGGGTCTCGTTTCAATGATTTGAACCGTTTATTCTGTCGAGCATTTTGCGTATATCAATCACACAAAAAAAATAAATTGTTCCGATAATTATAACATATTCAATTTATCACGTTTGTCACTAAAAGAATGAACGACAATTGTGTTTTTAAAAATATACTATTTATTTTTCTTTTTGTGACAAATGCGATTAATTAAATAGGTTATATTTATCGGATCGACTTAAATTATTATTATTATTTTTTTTTTGTGATTGATATATACAAAGTGTACAATAAAATAAACTATTCGAATTATCAAAATTAAACCCATAATAAACTCTATGGGTTCAAACATTACTCTCCAGGAGATGTTAACAACCTATTTTTCTCTCTCTAGAATGAGAGCCTCTTTCTCTTGAATGGAGCTTCCTGCCCTAGTGCAGTTCGTTTTTGGGTCTGAGTCCCTTTCTCTCTCAGTCTTCTTTACTCTGTTCCCTATCTCCTGTCTTTTCCTCCATTCCCCTTTGCTTTTCTCTTATTGCTCATCTTTCTCTCCTCCTTATCTCTTGCTACCTATGGCTTCCTCATACCCGCCTTCTGAATCTTGGCAAGAGCTTGTTCTTGAGGAGAAGACCAATGAGGCTGAGGCCTCTCAAAGCTCTGTCTTATTGGCAAAATCTTGGCTCCCAAAACACTTAATAAGAATGCGGTCTCCACTATAATCTTGGTGCGTGGAAAATCCGAGGTAAATTATCCATTTCCCATTGGACTTAAAACATTTTCCTCTTCCACTTTTCCGAAGAAGATGACTGGAGTCGGATTATGAGGGACAGCCCCTGGTCTATTATGGGTCATCTTCTAGTTCTTCAACTTCTCTCACTTGGGCAAACAGCGGCGGAGGTGGACTTCTAATGGTATCCGTTTTGGGTACAAATTCATGGCCTCCCCTTTAACAATATGACCAGGACGACGGGTGAACTGATAGGCCGTCGGATTGGCCATTTCATACATGTGGAGGCTCAGAACGAAGGCCTCCTCTTAAATCAAAGTTTTTTGAGAATCCGCGTGGAGATCAATACCCATGATCCTCTCCCAAAAAGGGTTTGGCTTAAACGTTCCCGCGGATGTTCTGACATTTGGGTCACTTTCAGATTTGAGAAACTATCTGAGTTCTGCTATGATTGTGGAAGACTGGGACATGATAACAAAATGTGCAAATACACCTCCAAAGAGCAAGAAACGTCTCCGGCTATGGACCAGAATTTCGAGCTGGAATGGCCAAGAATCTAAATGTGTCTTTTAGGGCAACTGGTGGCCGCCCTGTTGATCTTTTCGGCAGTCGGCGCAGCCCAAATTCACCACCACTTTCCTCAAAACGAATGTTCCTGAATCACGCAGTCTTTGCAAGGACAGCGCGCCTCCACTACCCTATGTGGAGTCATGTGCACGTTCCATTGCGGTCTCAGAGGCAGCTAGCAGTACCTCCCCTATTCCACACAACTTGACTTGTTGTCACAACAATTCAGGGGTTACCGGTTAGTATTGCTCTCTTTCCCTCATCATCCCCCCCACCTAGGCCACCCAATTCTGAACTGGGTTTGTTAGACCGGACTACGCCCATAGACCAAAATATTACTGAGCCCACCCCATTGACCAAGCCTGTGTCTTCTGGGCCTTTATATTATGTGACTGAGCCTCCTGACAGCCTACATGAAAGATCCCCTACTATCCTAACTAATAGTCTGGGCCTTACTACAATGATCTCAACCTTAAACTCTCCTGGTCCACTCCCCCACAATTTGGGCCCCTTCTTATTCCCTAGACCTTGTTGTCTAAAGCAATCAAATCCTCTCTCTTAAAAGGAAAGACCCAGACAATCTTCTTTTCCAGACCCGCCCCTCTAAACTGCTGCGAGCTAAACAACCTCCCTCTCAAGAAATTCTGATAACCAACCAAGTAAGTGTTTCGCCGGCCGCAGTGCCATTACCCTTTCCCATGGAAATATCTATAAACGGCACTCAAAGAAATCTCCTCGGGGCTGCGGTAAGGGACTTTTGGGATGTTGCAATTCAAGATGCGGAAGAAAGGAAAGAACTTCCTAACCTAGTGCCCATTGCTGTGAGTCAAGCAACTCACGATTCTGAAATTTTTGAGGCTCCATTCCCCACATTTCTCCTGATTTGAGTAAGATTGCTGAAGGGTTAGTGGTTGACCCAAATCAACCACAAAATCCATGTTGATTATCAGCTGGAATTGTCAAGGGATTGGGCGACCCCTGACATTCTAGATCCTCCAAGGGTTATGTAGAACCCATCGCCTTCAAATAATTTTCCTCATGGAAACAAGAATAAGCAGCCGAAACTCGAGGTTTTTCGTCGTCGACTTGGTTTTGTTAAAAGCAGTTATGTTGATCTCATGGGATGTTCTGGTGGCCTAGCCCTATGGTGGCAAGATGATATCTCTCTTCAAATCACACACAAGTCCCTCAATATTTTCAAGTGTATCATCTCCGACAATGTTTGCAATTCCTACTGGTTAGCAACTTTCATCTACGCTCCCCCTAGGTGGGCTGACAAAGGATGTTTGGCAGTATATAATGAAGCTAGCCTTGGAAAATTCTCTCCCTTGGCTATGCATTGGTGATCTTAATGAGATTGGCAAGTCTTGGGAAAAGCAGGGATTAGTTTCCTGCAATCATCCTCGAATGGAAGCCTTCCAGCAACTTATGTCGGATTGCGACTTAATGGACCTTGAATTTAAAGGATCTCCATACACTTGACCAATATTTAGAGGGATCACACCATTTACGGGAACGATTGGATAAGGCCTGGGCAACAGTCAATTGGAGACTTCTCTTTCCTTTCACACAATTGCATCATAAAGCTTTCATTGGTTTAGATCATTGTCCCCTTGTTCTACATTGTCTCTTGCCTCCCAAGCGGGTCCCTCGTCAGTTTAAATTTGAGTCATGTGGACTACAAGCTCGAGGTGTGCAGAAATTATTCAGGCTAACTAGTTTAAATACCAAATGGCTCTCCAATAGCAAAGATTGTCCAGAAACTTTAGGAGTGTAAGACGGGTCTTTCGGAATGGAGTCGACATGAGTTTGAGGATAACAGATCGAGGTTGGTTGCTTTGAAATCCAAACTGCTTTCTTTCCAACAATTACCTTATTCAGACAATATCGACTCCCATATTCGACAAATCCAATCTGAGATGGAAACTGTTATGCTTTGGGAAGAAATGTACCAACATCAATGCTCTAGAATAAATTGGTTGAGTTATGGGGACCGCAACTCTGCCTTCTTTTATGCGACGGTTATTCAGCGGCGCCAAAGAAATCAGTTGGTAAAGCTTCGTAATGTTGATGGTCTGTGGTTAGAATCAGAGAGTGAAATAAACTCCCACCTTACTTCTTATTTTACCACTCTGTTTCAAGCTTTGACCCAAGGGACTTTGAGGAAGCACTCTCTGTTGTTCCCACCTCAGTCACACCTCAAATGAATGAGGCCCTCCTTCGGCCTCTGAGGAATGAGGAAATTCAAATTGCTACATTTCAATCAGGGGCTTTGAAAGCGCCGGTATCCGATGGCTTTCCAGGTCTATTCTACCATAAACACTGGGATATTATTGGTTTAGAGGTTTGTCGAGTGGTGCAGAGTTTTTTTGGGGGTGGCTGTCATCTCGGAGAAGTGAATTACACAAACCTTATTCTCATTCCTAAAGTGGCTGCCCCGGAAAGCCTCAAACAATATAGACCCATAAGCCTTTGCAATTTTATCTTGAAAATCATTACCAAGGTCTTAGCAAATATACTCAAAGTGCATCTGAAGACTTTAATATCTCCGCAACAAGCACCTTTTGTTCCGGGCCATTTCATCCAAGACAGCATCCTTCTAGCCCATGAGGCCTTTCATCATTTGAAACACAAGAAAGGGGGAGGGAATGAGTCAGTAGCTCTGAAATTAGATTTTAACAAGGCATACGATCGGGTACAATGGGATTTCTTGGAAGCAACTCTTCTCCGAATGGGTTTTCATGCTAGATGGGTTCAGTTGGTTATGGAATGTGTCACTTTGTAAAATTCTTTGTCTATGCCAATGGAGAGAAACGTACAGAGTTTACCCCATCTTGTGGACTCCGCCAAGGTGATCATCTTTCTCCGTATTTATTTCTTTGGTGGCTGATGTACTCTCGAACCCTCTTACTCACAGGCTGAACTCAAACTCCATCTCAGGACTCAAAATGCGCCGAACTTGCTCTACGCTCTCTCATCTTTTCTTCGCAGACGATGCTATTCTCTTCTTCAAAGCTAAAGAATCCGAATGTGAGTCCATTTTGGAAGTTCTAAAGGTGTATAGTGATGCTTCTAGACAACTTCTCAATTTTGACAAATCTGGTGCTTTATTTTCGGCTAACTCCTCTACAAGTCTATCTAATTCTATTTGTCATCTGCTGGGTGTCACAAAAGCCAACCCCAAAGCTCAATATCTAGGCCTATCAGTCTCTTGGGGAAAGTCGAAAAGTGAGGCTTATGGATTCTTATTAGAGAAAGCGCTGGCCAAGATGCAAGGGTGGAAATCAAAGTTATTATCCCAAGCAGGAAGAGAGATTCTCATCAAATCAGTCGTTCAAGCCATACCAACTTATGCAATGGCTTGTTTTGATTTACCAAAAGCCTTTCAATCCAAATTCAATACCTTGATTCGTAATTTTTGGTGGAAGGGAGACCCAGACAGCAGGGGAATTCATTGGGCCAATTGGAATCACATGACCAACCCAAAGTTATAGGAGGAATGGGTTTTCGAGATTTTGAAGAATTTAATCAGGCTTTGCTTACAAAACAGAGCTGGAGACTTCTCTCACACCCTCATTCGTTTCTGGCTAGGATGTATAAAGGACTTGATTACCCACACTCGACCTTCATGATGGCCATAAAAGGAGCTAATGCTTCATGGGCTTGGAGCAACCTCCTTAAAGGCCGAGTGTTACTCTAAGAAGGCACTCGTTGGCAAATTCAATCTGGTAGGCAAGTCTACTTTGGGAAGATCGGTGGATCCCATCTCTTGTGGGTCACAAAATTGCCTCTCCAAAGCCAATAGACTGTAATATTATCTCTGTGGCCGATATCATTGACCCAACTTTCAAAACTTGGAATTTAGATGCTCTGGGTGATACTATTTCTGATGAGGAAAGGGCAGCCATTCAAGCCATTCCTATAGCAGTGGAAGATAGAGATGATAGCTGGATTTGGCATCATACCAAATCGAGGATTTATTTGGTAAAGGCTGGGTATGCTCTGGCTAGAACCATCCAGTGGTAAATCTTCAGTTCATGATCCTTCTTCTTCTACGACCACTGCGGACAATTTGTGGAAATCAATGTAGCAAATAGACAGCCCGCCCAAGATCCGTCACTTTTGGTGGAGAGCTTGTAACAACGCGTTAGCAACCAAGGCGGGCCTCTATAAACACAAATGCAGTGCTTCAATGCTTTGTCCCATATGCCAATCCGAGATTGAAACTGTGGAACATCTACTTTTTGACTGCCCTTGGACTAAAGCGGTTTGGTTTGGAAGTGCTATCAATTTAAGAGTGGAGAAAGGATCCATCCCTAATGTGACTTCATGGACAAATGATTTAATTGTGTCAGGTTTGCCCAAATATGTATCAATGCAACTTCTCAGCAGAGTGGCTACCATAGGGTGGTATATTTGGAAATCTCGGAATGAATTCATCTTCAACCATATTCCTGTGGACCCCTCGGCTACCCTCCAGCGTATTGCTCATGAATGGGCCGAACGAGATTTTCTGCTTCGGCCTTCTCACAATTCAGTCCCACCTCTTGAATCTACATCGCCCGAGCTATCTTCGGCTTGGTCCCCAGCTGCTCATGGCTGTTTTAAAATTAATTGTGATGCCACCTTTTGCCAAAGGACTTCCAAGGCTGCTCTTGCAGCAATCATCAAGGACTCCAATGGCCATTTCGTTGATGGCAATGCTAGGACTCTAGGTGCCTCCTCAGCCCTTCTTGCTGAAGCTCTTGCGGTCCGCATGGCTTGCCTTATGATCCAAGCTCATAAGTTATCGAATGTGGAAATAGAAAGTGATAGCCAATTGGTGATTCAGTTGTGCGTCTCAGAAACGGTTCCCCCTTAGGAGATTAGTGCTGTGATACTGGACATTCGTGCTCTTGCTCTACAGTTTCATCTCTCCTTCACTTGGACACGTCGCTCTAACAACAAGGTGGCACATTGGGTGGCCAAGACCCAAGCTTCCAACTCTTTACCTGATTTATGGAATGTCTATCTGCCTAGCTCTTTTGTTACTCTGCTCTTTTCAAATGTAACCCAGTTTGGTGTTTAATATACTCCCCTTTTATGATCAAAAAACAAAACAAAAAAAAAACATTACTCTCCAATCCGGATTAAGGATTTGAGAGGATAACTTCCATGATACAAAAGAAAAGTATCCAGTCATTTTTCCTTCTTTTTTTTTTATATTTTATATATTATTATTTTTAACTCATCCAGTCATTTTTCCTTGGGGATGTACTTTGCGAATGAGGTTATTGTTGCGTTTCTGTAGTCAATTTTGGAGACCAGATTCCGTCTTCCACTGGTTCTCATGTTTGTTTAGGTGGACATAAATTTAGAATTGAACCAATAAGGCATATTTGATTGGATAGATTAGAGCATGAGATTGAGATTATTAATCCGTAAATTCAATTATTCTATGTTTGTTTTAACATTTTGGTTTAGGATTATTAATCCAATAGATAATTAATCCAACAAATTTATAGGGTTATTAGTAATGGGGTAGGAGTGGGATTATTAATCCAATAGATAGTTTATCCTATTAATCCAATTGGATAGTGAATACCACACTAATTTGATAAAATTATTAATACCTCACTATTAGTCTTATGAATCAAACAAGGCCATAATTTAATAAAATTATTAATCTAATATTTGGTTAAACAATTGAAGTACAGACTAATAATCTATCTAGATATAATGTCTCACATATGATAGACTATTCATCCCACAGAGAATGGTGGGATATAATTTGAAGGACTAAGCCAAAGTCTGGACTATTAGTCTTTCTTATAATCCTAACTCAATCCAAACATAAGATAGATACACAATCTAAAGGATTTGTAGTTCTAAGACTATTAGTCATGGGAATGTTAATCCAACCTAATCCAGTTCGCCCAAACAAACATGGCCTAAGAGTTCGGTTGAGAGTAATTTTTTTAATTTGATTTTTTAGTTTTTTTTGTTAAGAAAAATGTTATAGGTCCCAATTTTTTACTATGAGACATTTTGTCATTTATTTGGTAGGAAATTTGGTATATCTAACATTACCCTTTTGTTAATTTAGTTTCGCTAAATTAATTTCGTTTAGGAAGAATTTTGATTTTTTTTTAAAAATTTTTTTAGAGAAAAAGTGAAATGATTATGGTTTAGATATGATATTTTGTTTTATTGGCTATTTTGGCATGCCTATTGGGTTAAAATAGCCATACAGAACATAATTAGTTATTTTAGCTAAATAGGATAAAATGTCACATTCAAACCATAATTATTTTATTTTTTCTCTCACAAAAATTTAAAAAAATTAAAAAACCTATCTCAAACGAGGCTTTTTAGCCTCAGACTAAAATAGTCAAAAATTTAAAAAATCAACTTACATCTCAAACGAAGGCTTATTCTATTTTATATTTTTATACTTTTTTAGTCCTAATAAAACCTCAACTTTGTCAAATAAGGTTTAAATTAATGTGATTTAAGTCACGTTTAGATTACATATTTTTTTTAAAAAATCGAAAATAATTGTTGCATACTTCATAACATTACTGAAATTTTTTCATCATGGGATTCATATGTAATTTGTGCCTCTTTTCTACTATTATTAGCCTATGTGATCGAACTTTTCTTATGTTGGAAAAATGGTTTAATATAGGCATATTTTGGGCTGACTTTGAGCCCAAAATTGAGTGGGCGCTGAACGTCTTTTAGGGCGGGTCCAAAGAGGTGAAGTGTTCCTTACTGCGTGGCAAGTCACACGGTGAAAACGGTTCGTCAAAACCATTTATGAGTGAATGGGAACATGACGCCGTTTTCGGGTTCATGAAATAGGAAATTTAAGGAAGTAAATGTGGGTTTCTTTGAAAAGGGTTGTCCCACATTGAAACTTTAAGAGAGTTTATTTGTGTATATAAGCTCTAGCCTATAACACTTGGGTTGGGCCCCAATGGGCACCCCAAGTTTGTAGAAGGGAGAAGTTATGGACAAAGTGAACCTTAGCCCAAACCACCACACACGCCGCCACCGCCGTCTGGCAGGGTGTGGGTCGGGTCGGGTCAGTTCTTGTATTAATTTTTTGGACAAAATTCATTTGAATTTTTTCAAAAAATATTGCGAGAATTTAATTCAAATTTGATTTCCAATTTTTGTCCAACATTTAAGTCTCCTTCTGTCCGAAATTCCTCTCAGATTCAAACTGTAAAACTGCCCAGCAGGTTCGGTTTTAATTGCCCAGCAGTTACAGATCTGTTATTTCTGAACAGATTCAAATTCTGGCAGCATATCTGTTTGTTTTCAAAACAGCACATGTTGGATTCAAATTACACCTGTTCACTTCAAATTTGTACCTGTTCGGGTCTATATATTGTAGACTTGTTCCTACAGATTGTGGTTGATTAAAAACATCCAACATTCTGTCCAGAGGTTTGTTGAAATTCGGACAGATTCAAGATCTGTCCAGTTTTCATTTTGAATCTATACAGAACAGTTTCATATCTGTACAGGTAGTTTACACACCTGATCGGACAGATTTATTTGCCTATAAATACCAGCCATTTTCCAGCAGTCTTGTTGCCCAGAAAAATTCAGTCTGAAATATTTTCTTACTGTCTAGTTTTTTTTTTTTTTTTTTTTTTTTTTTTTTTTTTTTTTTTATCTTTGGTGCATTAATCTTCATTTTAGTTTTAGAATAAAATTCAGAGAGTTAGAACACAGGTTTGGTTCGCCGAACAAATTGTTTGGAGTGCTACGACAATTTGTGAAGATCATTGTATCCTGGGAGATAGACGCCACATAACCGTAAGCACCGTAGCGGGGCAAATCTGTCTTAAGGACAGAGTGTCTCACACTCGACTTGGTCTTTTGATTTTTATTTGGTTCGTCAAAATAAATTCTGTAAGTTTTATTTTATTTTGTTTGAATTAGTTTCAATTTATTTTATTTGCACAGAAGATTGTTCCAACAATCTTAAGACAGATCGAATTATTCTGTTTACAGAATTTTTCGTTTGTTTCCTTTCTTTCTTCTTTTAAGAAAATTATTTTCTGTGGATTTACAAAATAATATTCTGGTTGGAAAAACAAATAGTGATTATATGCTATTTGACAGGTAGTAGTAATATACTATCTATTTTCTTTGACAACTAGTAGTAATATACTGGTGTCATTAACAATTCAGAATATATTTTTGTGGAATTTTTTCAGAAATTAATTTTGGTTTTTAGAAATTATTTTCTGAGTTTTCATTAATTAAAATTCTGTTTTAGTATTTTAATTATTGAAGTGTTACAGAAATTAATTTTCTGTATGGAATTAATTTGGTTAAATAAAATTTTTATTTTATTTTCAAATTATTGAAAAATAAAAGTTACATTCTTGTTTCTTTTATTTTTACAGAATTTAATTCTGTGAATTTGGATTAATTTTCTGTGTAGTATAAATTCTACTTATAATTTTGTTTTATTTTAAAATTGATGGCTACTGAAACTAATGCCTAAACAAGTACTACTGTGGTGGCTGTAATTGCACCAACCCCTCTCCTGTGGTGACGTGCCAGTGAATCATGGTGAAAAACCAGAGAAGTTCTTAGGAACTATTTTTAATAGATGGCAGAAGAAAATGCTATCTAAAGGAGGGGAAACTAAGAAATACAAGTTTAATAGCATGTGTTACATTTGTAATAAAGAGGGACATTGGGCCAAAGATTGTTGTTACAAACGTAAAGCCAAAGGAAGATCAAGTAAGAAGGTTGCTAAAGCCAAAATAACCGAAATGGATATAATTTCCAATGGTGTAGATGACATCAATCTTTCTGCGGTGGTTTCCGAGGCAAATTTTGTCGGAAATCCTAAAGAATGGTGGGTGGACACTGGTGCTACTCGCCATATCTGTGCCGACAAAAAGATGTTCACATCTTATTCTACAGTAGACAATGGTGAACAACTTTTTATGGGCAACTCCTCAACTTCCAAAATTGAAGGACAAGGAAAGATTGTACTCAATATGACATCTGGAAAGTAACTCACTCTCAACAATGTGCTACATGTACCGGACATTCGCAAGAATCTTGTTTCCAGATCTTTGTTGAGTAAGAATGGGTTTAGGCTAGTATTTGAGAGTGATAAATTTGTACTTACTAAAAAAGGGATGTATGTAGGAAAATGTTACATGTTTGATGGCCTTTTCAAGTTAAATGTAATGACCGTTGTACCCTCAGTTATTAATAATAATACATCTTCTTCTTACTTACTTGAGTCTTCAAATTTATGGCATGGTAGACTAGGACATATTAATTATGGATCTTTGCGTAGATTAATTAATATGGAATGTTTACCTAAATTTGACATTGATTCAAATCATAAATGTGAAATTTGCGTTGAGGCAAAATTATCTAAAACTCCTTTTCATTCAATTGAAAGAAGTACAGAACCACTTGAATTAATTCATAGTGACATTTGTGATTTTAAATCAATTCAAACCAGAGGTGGGAAAAAATATTTTATCAGTTTTATAGATGACTATATTAGATATAGTTATGTTTATTTAATTCGAACCAATGATGAAGTTTTGAAAACTTTCATTCAATATAAGAATGAAGTTGAGAATCAACTTGGTAAGAAAATCAAAAAACTAAGAAGTGATAGAGGTGGTGAATATGAATCACCTTTTTTTTTTGGAATAATTCATCAAACCACCGCTCCTTACTCACCTCAGCAAAATGGAATTGCTAAAAGGAAAAATAGGACTTTAAAAGAAATGACGAATGCCATGTTAATAAGTTCTGGATTACCTCAGAACTTGCGGGGGGAAGCAATACTTTTTGCTAATTATATACTTAATAAAGTATCCCAAAAGAAAGTGAATCAAACACCTTATGGAATGTGGCATGGAAGAGTACCATCCTACAAATACTTAAAAGTGTGGGGGTGTTTGGCTAAAGTAGTTATTCCTAATCCTAAAAAGACTAAGATAGGTCCGAAGACCATTGATTGCATTTTCATTGGTTATGCTAAGAATAATAGTTCATATCGGTTTTTGATTCATAAATCAGAACATTCCGAAATGCATGTAAATGTTATTATTGAATCTCGGAATGCATCTTTCTTTGAACATTTATTTCCAAATAAGACTGGACAAGAGACTAGTAATAATAAAGATCTTTTGATGCTATTACTAGTAATGATCAAGAACAAGAGTTAGATCAAAATGAGGAAGAGGAACCTAGGCGTAGTAAACGTGCTAGAACCTCAAAATCTTTTGGTCCAGATTTCCTAACATTTTTGTTAGAAAATGAGCCTTTAACTTTTAAAGAGGCTATGTCCAGTCCTGAAGCTCCTTTATGGAAAGAAGCTGTCAATAGTGAAGTTGAATCCATCTTGCAAAATCATACTTGGGAATTGGTGGATTTGCCACCAGGTTGTAAACCTCTTGGGTACAAGTGGATTTTCAAAAGAAAATTGAAAGCGGATGGATCGATTGACAAATACAAGGCAAGACTTATGGTCAAAGGTTTTAGACAAAAAGAAGGTCTTGATTACTTTGACACATACTCACCGGTTACTAGAATAACATCCATTAGAATGTTAATTGCCATTGCATCTTTATACAATTTAGAAATTCATCAAATGGATGTAAAAACCGCTTTCTTAAATGGTGAGTTAAATGAAGAAATTTACATGGAACAACCAGAAGGTTTTTCTGTTCCAGGAAAAGAAAAGAAAGTGTGTAAATTAGTTAAATCATTATATGGTTTAAAACAAGCGCCAAAGCAATGGCATGAGAAATTTGACAAGGCAATGATGTCAAATGGATTTAAAATTAATGAGTGTAACAAATGTGTTTATATTAAAAACACAGACAAAGGTTATGTCATTGTATGTCTTTATGTAGATGATATGCTCATCATAGGTAGTAATAATGATATGATTAAAACTACTAAGAAAATGTTGAATAAACATTTTGACATGAAGGACATGGGCATTGCTAATGTAATTCTTGGTATGAAAATTACCAAAACATCAGAAGGATATGCTTTGTCACAATCTCATTACATTGAGAAAATACTTGACAAATTCAGCAAAGATGATGATCATCTTGCTAAAACACCTGTAGATGTTAATTTGTTTCTATCTAAGAATGTACAGGAAAGTATTTCTCAATTAGAGTATGTCGAAATTATTGGAAGCTTAATGTACTTGATGAACTGCACTCGCCCAGATATAGCTTATGCAATAAGTAAATTAAGTAGATATACGAGTAACCCAGGAGTAGAACACTGGAAAGCAATTATAAGGGTTTTAGATATCTCCGATTTACTCGTAACATTGGGTTTAATTATACTAGATATCCAGCAGTACTTGAAGGATACTGTGATGTAAATTGGATATCGGATACTAGAGACTTGAAGTCCACCAATAGGTATGTCTTTACTCTTGGTGGGGCGGTTGTATCTTGGAAATCTTCCAAACATACTTGTATTGCTAAGTCTACTATGGAATCAGAATTCGTAGCTTTAGACAAAGCTGGGGAAGAAGCAGAATGGCTTCGCCACTTCCTTGAAGATATTCCAATTTAGCCAAAACTGGTGCCTGCTATATGCATACATTGTGATAGTCAATCAGCAATAGGTAGAGTACAAAGTCATATGTATAACGGTAAGTCACGACACATTTGTCATCGACATAACACCGTGAGACAACTACTCTCTAATGGAATTATTTCCATTTAATATGTGAAGTCTAAAGACAACATAGCGGATCCACTAACCAAAGGGTTAGCAAGAGAGCTAGTTGAGAATTCATCGAGGGGAATGAGACTAAAGCCTATTAAATAAGAGTTACCACAACGGTAACCCAACCTAGTTGACTGGAGATCCCAAAATCTAGGTTCAAAGGGACAACCGAGTTGTGTATGACTCAGAAGGATCACTAGGGAGTCTAACTCCTACCTATTTCTATGATGAAATAATGATGTCTGCAGCGTTTTAGGTTAAGTAATACTTTTAATGATTCTTATATCTAGGTATACCTAGTGGAGTATGATAGGATACTCTTCATAAGAATCACATATATGAGTGTGAACTGGGCCGATTCTATGAGATTTGTGAAGGGCTATAATTCTCTAGAGCACTCATGAAAGACCAGGTTGTTCAGGGCCAAAATGAACACAATAGTGAGAACTAAACTGTGTTTGGGGATATACTATGTGAGTTCTATTGTCTTGGTTTACACAAACGGCTGAACAATTCAAGACATCATGTTCACTGGTTAGCTAGTAAATCCGATAGTGTCTCACAAGGGAAGGTTCAAAGCCAAAAGCTACCTATCCTTGGCAGAATATTTTCAATTTCTATACTCTCTGTATTTAGATCATGTTGTTACATTTTCTCTCCGTCAAATTCCATTCATATGAGGGATTGTTGGAAAAATGGTTTAATATAGGCATATTTTGGGCTGACTTTGAGCCCAAAATTGAGTGGGCCCCGAACGTCTTTTGGGGCGGGTCCAAAGAGGTGAAGTGTTCCTTATCGCGTGGCAAGTCACACGGTGAAGACAGTTCGTCAAAACCATTTATGGGTGAATGGGAACATGACGTCATTTTCGGGTTCGTGGAATAGGAAATTTAAGGAAGTAAATGTGGGTTTCTTTGGAAAGGGTTGTTTCACATTGAAACTTTAAGAGAGTTTATTTGTGTATATAAGCTCTAGCCTACAACAATTGGGTTGGGCCCCAAGGGACACTCCAAGTTTGTAGAAGGGAGGAGTTATGGACAAAGTGAACCTTAGACCAAAGCACCACACATGCACGCGCGTGTGCTGCCGCCATCCGTCCGGGCGCGGGTGTGGGTCGGGTCGGTTCTTGTATTAATTTTTTCAAAAAATATTGCGGGAATTTAATTCAAATTTGAATTCCAATTTTTGTCCAACATTTAAGTCTCTTTCTGTCTGAAATTCCTCTCAGATTCAAACTGTAAAACTGCCCAGCAGGTTCGGTTTTAACTGCCCAGCAGTTACAGATCTGTTATTTCTGAACAGATTCAAATTCTTGCAGCATATATGTTTGTTTTCAAAACAGCACCTGTTGGATTCAAATTACACCTGTTCACTTCAAATTTGTACCTGTTCGGGTCTATATATTGTAGACTTGTTCCTACAGATTGTGGTTGATTAAAAACATCCAAAATTCTGTCCAGAGGTTTGTTGAAATTCGGACAGATTTAAGATCTGTCCAGTTTTCATTTTGAATTTGTACAGAACAGTTTCATATCTGTACAGGCAGTTTACACACCTGATCGGACAGATTTATTTGCCTATAAATACCAGCCATTTTCTAGCAGTCTTATTGCCCGGAAAAATTCAGTCTAAAATATTTTCTTGCTGTCCAGTTTTTTGTTTTTGTTTTTTTTATTTTTATCTTTGGTGCATTATTCTTCATTTTAGTTTTAGAATAAAATTCAGAGAGTTAAAACACAGGTTTGGTTCGCCGAATAAATTGTTTGGAGTGCTACGACAATTTGTGAAGATCATTGTATCCTGGGAGATAGATGCCACATAACCGTAAGCATCGTAGCGGGGCGAATCTGTCTTAAGGACAGAGTGTCTCACACTCGACTTGGTCTTTTAATTTTTATTTAGTTCATCAAAATAAATTCTATAAATTTTATTTTATTTTGTTTGAATTAGTTTTAATTTATTTTATTTACACAAAAAATTGTTCCAATATCTTAAAGTTATGTGATTGAACTTTTCTTGAAGTTAGTTATCCATTTATGTGCTTTTGATGCATTTGTGTTTTTAACTGTCATTCTATGCACAAGTACCTGGTTGATAAGGCTAAACAAATTAGAAAAATGATTTGTGGCACTAATTTGTTGAGCACTAATGGCACTAATTTTTTATTTTGGTAACTTTGTTTTTTTTTTTACCTGATATAGAAATTCAGGGCATTAGTGCCCCTGAATTTAGTGCCACAAATCACAACTGAACAAATTATACTTGTACCTTTTTTTTTTTTTTTCAATCTAGAAGAAGACAGGAAATTTTACAATTTACATGTGTACAAATATTTTTTAAAAAGTTTATTAATAATTTAATATGGTTTTCTCTTTTTAGAGGGATTTTTGAAATTTGAAATTTGAAATTTGAAATTTATTTTATTTAATTAATTTTTGTTTTTTTGTTTTTAAGTAATAGTAATGAAACCAAATAAGGCCAGAATCTCCAACAAAAGTAGTCACCTGGAATGAATATTTTGAGCAGTATTGAGGCCATGTTTGGCAAGTTCTAAAAAGTTCAAAAAGTTAAAAAGTTACACAAAAAATAAAAAAGTCATTACTATTTATAAATAAAAAATATTAAAAATATATTTTATACATTTTTGTAATACAAAGTTTGAATTACACTGTCAACCGTATTGTCTCAGCAGGAAGGCAGGTCATACATTTTTTGGGAAAAAAAAAATTACATATGTAAAGCCACAAAGTGTGATGGTAATGTTGGGCCCTTGAGGGCCTACTAAGGGTTCCGTTTTGATAATTTGAACGGTTCAATATGTAGAACTCGTCGAGTACTATATACTTGTAAAAAATCACGTTGATCTGATATTGTTAACTATATGATCAAATCAGTTTTGTATAAACAAAACGGATGATGTGATAGTTAACTGTTGAAAAAAAACTAATCCGATCATATAGCTATCGATATCCGATCAACATGATTTTTTACAAGTATATAATACTCGACGAGTTGTATATATTGAACGGTTCAGATTATTAAAATGGATCCGTGGTGGCCCTCACGGACTGACCATCACTATCTAAACACTTTGTCCTGAATGAGGCAATAACTTGCTGTGTAAAACACACTGCCCTGTATAACGTACTCAACTTTCTTCCTTTATACATTTTATTTATACAAATTTTTATTACACATTTTTTCATAAAAAGATAAAAAGTTAACCCAAATATCTATATTTTTTTTTCAACCTTTTAATTTAAAAAGATAAAAAGTATATTTATTTAAACAACAATGATTCATCCCACTAAAAACACCACCACTAATAGCACTAATGCATTAAAAAAGTAAAAAAAAAAAAAAAAATACAACTCCAAGACCAAAACATCACATCATTACTGGCGGGACCCACTGCCACCTAATTAGTGGGAGCACTAATTAGTGCTCCCAAGCATTTTCCTTATTTAAAACACCCCAAACAATCTCTTGGCATGTAATTGGTGGAACAATCAGGGTCGGCGGCTGGAAACCTTAGGGGATTGGGTGGTCGTGCAGCTACAGTGCTAGGCTAAGAACAGTTGACCACCATTTCAGTCATTATTTTGTTGGCATGTGGGTCCGCTTGCTCCACTCACTGGTAGGAAACAATTTTGAAAAGGAGTCCTGGTACAGACCCTCACTTGGGTGTCCCCTACCACCTCCATGTACACCTGGGTCAAAGAAAAGTCCCCTACCACCTCCACGTACACCTGGGTCAAAGAAAGGAGGACAAAGAAAAAAAAATTTATTTTGGACCAATATCCATTCACCCCAAAAAAAAAAAAAGTATCCATTTGGGTTGGGGGGGGGGGGGGGGGGGGAAGCGGGGTTCGCCGCTAGTGGAGTCATTAACCTTTGAGAAGTCTATGCATTCTAAAAATTATGAAAAATGCTAGATTCAATCAAAAGTTATATAGGCGTGGGATCTATTTTCATTCATATTTATTTTTTATGTTTATTTGTTTTTAGTAATTTTATTTCAAAAACATATTTTAATAAATTTTAGTATTGATTAACTTTAAAAAAAATAATAATAAAAATTGAAAAAAAATCCCAACAAGATGATAAATATATATATTTGGTTTATATAAATATAAAAATCTCAAATGAATATGAACCAAGCCAATCACAAGCAAAGTTTAACTAGTTTATATTTTGCATAGTATTAAGGGTGATGCACCAATAAATCCCAAATTAATAACTTATGCACTATTTAGTCCTACAAATTTTCTTATAGACTGAAAGGTCCCATTACAATGTTAATAACATCAGATACAATGTTAATAACATCAGAGTCATGTTACAAACATTAGATTTCAAACATCTAATGTTCATCAAATTTCAATAATGTTTGAAAATTTAGGATGAAAAACATCTAATATTCATCAGATTTCAATAAATTTTGAAATTATAGAATGAAACATCAGATCATTTACATCATTTACATCAGGCTGATGTAAAAATGGACTAAATGGAGCATAAAAAAAATTCCCAGGACTAAATGGTTCAACGTTTCAAAAACTAGGACTTATGGGTAAATTTTTCTAGTATTAAATATATATATATAAGTATCCAAAAAGAAATAAAAAATTTATTATTTCGACATCGTTTCGAAAGTAACCTCTTTAGTGATTTTTTGGTTTAAAATATGAGGTGAAAAAATTAATTTTTGTAAATTTTTTTTAACAAAAACATATGTAGAAAGTAAAATAAATAGGATAAACTATCAATAAGTTCTAATAGTTAGATTTAATTTCCATCAAATCCTATTGAAAATAAGTTTTGATAAAATTGTAGCTAAAAATAAATTTTTTGTGATAATTTTTTACATATGTCGTTAAAAATTGACAATTAGTAACTTTTTTTGTCATGATTTTTATAAATTGTCGTTAAAACTTACAATTAGTGACTTTTTTTATGACAAATTTTTTTCATAAGACCTATTAGATAATAAGTTCACTTATTAAGATCTATATGTAAGTACCCCATTACTTTTCTTACTATTAGGTGGAAAATAATGTTATATGTATTAATTGATATATTAATTAATGTATTAACAGATAATGTGATATAATTTTAAAATTTTAAATTTTTATAATTTATATGTTGATGGGATTGTAATTTTTAAATAATAATATTATAATTATGTTAATATATTAATGAATACATCAATTGATACGTGATGTACCGACAAGGTGGGCGGCAAGTTTGCGTCAAGATCCTCTGAAGTGAAAATCCTGAAGTGATTTCGTAGAGTGATCCATCTAACGGCTGAAATTAAATCTCACCAAAACGACGTCGTTTTGGTGAGTAATTTGAAAAAAATAAATAAATAAATAAAATAAAAATGAAAATTCAGCTTTTTGGTTCAAAACGTCAAGGGTTCTGCAAATATGAAGCATTAGAGAGACAGAGAGAAGGGCTGAGAGGAGGAGCCCCTCCCACCCCCGACGCGCCACTGCCGCCGCCGCTGCTGCAACGCCATACTCCAACAGATTGAAACTTTTCATTTGGGAAGGCAAGCAAAAGCAAAGCAAGAGAGATAGGTAAGCTTTAAAGCTCCTGTCACATACTCTTTGATTTTGCTTTTTATATTGTCATTTTGATGATCTGAAGAAAAGTGAAAATAAGAGAGAAAAATGAGTTATATTTCCATGATTGCTCCAGTTGCTTCGAAACTATTGGATTTCATATTCCCTCCCATCACCAATCAATTTGGTTTCTGTTTCACTACAATAAAAATGTGAAAAACATCAGAGAATTACTTGAGAAATTGCAAGATAAGAGATCTAGGGTTGAAGGAGGGTATGTAGCCAAAAGAAATGGGGAACTCATTGAATCAGATGTTGAGAGGTGGCTGATTGAGTAGGTGAGATTGTTGAGAAATTGGGAAAATTCTTGGAAGATGATGCTATTGAGGAGAAAAGGAGCTGCTTCAAAAATTAAGCGGCGGTGGCGCGTCGGGGGTGGGAAGGGTTCCTTCC